>JAQQSY010007727.1:0-10284 GCA_028646535.1 Procyon lotor | reverse complement strand
GGGGGGGGCTGCTGGGTCCCTTCTCTCCGCAGCCAGCCCCGCCCTCCCCGGAGACCCCCCCCCCACCACCATAGACCACGCCCACACCAATTAATTGGCCGGCAGGTGGCGCTGGCGCTCAGCCCAACTCCTCAAGAGCTCCGCCCCTCCCTCGAGGCTCCACCCCCTCGAGGTCTTGTCCTCGTCCCTCAGGTGGCCGGCAGGGGGAGGCCCCGCTCCGCCCCATCAGGCTCCGCCCCATCAGGCTCCGCCCCGCCAGGCCCCGCCAGCGGTTGGGGGCCGGTAGGAGGCTCCGCCCCACCCATAGGCCCCGCCCCATAGGCCCCGCCCTGTCCGTTGGGCGGCCGGCAGGAGGCGCCGCGCCACGCGCCGGGCGCGGGGCGCGGGCGCGGGCTAACGGCGGTGTGGGAGCCGCGCGGGAACGCGGCGGCGGCGGGCTGTGCCGGAGGTGAGTGCGCGCTGCGCGAGGAGCGGCGGCCGGGGCCCGGGGCGGAGAGCCGGCCGGCGGGGAGGCCGCGGGGCGCGCGCTGGGGCAACGGGGCCCTCACGGGGCATCTCCCGGGCCGTTCCGGCCGGGCTTGTCCGGTTGCCATGGAGACCGGCCACTGTCGGGCCCCCGGCGTGGCCCCGGCGGGGGGGAGGGGCGGCGAGGGCGGCGCGGCCCGGCGGGTTCCAGGGTTCGGCCGCGGCCACCGTCCTCTGAGACCCGGGAGTCTGGCCCTCCGCTGCAGGGCACCCCACTCTCCCCGGTGGTCCGTTCGAGGAGGTCTGGCAGCGCGGGCGCCTCAGGGGAGCGGGGCACGGGGGTCCGCGCCCTCCCTCCGGCGTCGGCGTGACATACCCCCCGCCCGCAGCCGGTCCTAGTTTTCCTAGCGGCGCGTTCCCCCCACTCGTGTGCCAGCTGAAAGCATTGTCTCCCAGCTATTTCTGTACCACCTCCAGCCCCTCGACAAATACTGCATCCAAGAAAACAGATGCTGAGCTGGAGCTCGTGGGCACCCACCACCCCAGGGTGAAATTGGCTTATTTCCCATCAGGGAGCCGGTTGGTGGGACCGCGGTGGCGGCGGTGCTGCAGACCCGCCTGCTCTGCCCCCGCCCCCCCTTAAGTGGTTAAACTGAATTGCCCACAAGAATTTGCAAGTGGAGGGTGATTACAGGTGTCCCCAGCTAGTGCCTCTCGTGCATTCCAGAGAGGAGCCGGTCCTTCATCTCATTGGAGGGAGAAGTCCCCTCTCAGGAGGGTAGCCTGTCAGAATTACATCTGATTAAATTATTTTTGTGTTTGAAAGCGCTGCTTTGGCTAG
Organism: Procyon lotor; assembly: GCA_028646535.1. Lineage (NCBI taxonomy): Eukaryota > Metazoa > Chordata > Mammalia > Carnivora > Procyonidae > Procyon > Procyon lotor. The sequence continues at coordinate 8,978 of JAQQSY010007727.1, read as the reverse complement.
AGCTGTCAAGGTAGGATTTATGGAGGGTGGGGAGAAAGCCCAGCCGGAGAGCCTACCCTCTTCCTTCCCTGTCCTGGTGGAAATTCTAATGAGTTCCACATTGTGCTGTTGGGCCGGCCGTGGGCCTCCACCCATTTCATCAGCCCGGCACTGACCTCGCTCATTGCCTTCGCTGGTGTGACTTGAGCTTGTTTTCATCAGAAATTGGATTCTTCCTAGAGGACAAGAGAAAAACATCGCCCAAGAGAAGCAACAGCAAGTGTCTTACACCCTTGGGCCTGCGTTTCCCCAGATGTTTGTGTGAAAGAGAAGAGGAGTGGGCAGTAAAGGGAAAGACAGGTCCTGCCTCCCGAATGCAGATCGAGTTACCCAGGGCGCGCCCTGCTCTGGAGGGTGTGCCGTGCTCTTGCCCTTGCTAGGGACTGTCCAGCGGCACAGGGGGACAAATAGGTCGTCCTCTGCATTCTGTAACTGCGCAGGATGTTGGCGAGGGGACACGTGGCCGCCGTCAGGGGGCTGCTCTCTGAAGATGGCCACAGAGGGAGTGACCATGGGGAGACAAAGGCTTCTTGACCAGATAGACCAAACAGACCAGAGTCTCTGTTGGCCTGGACTTCTTGGGGCTTAAGAAGGCGCTCGTGAAGAGAACAGATCACAGTCTGTCCTACATTTTCTCTGCTCTTGATGTGATTTTGCGAACTTTGCCTTGGAATCCTGCTGAAGAGAAGGGAGGGGAGCTCACTTCTGAGGCCCTGGGAGGGGACCTAGCAGCTGGGTCAGTTTCTGTTTCTGTTGTTTATTAAGGCAGAGTTAATACAGAACCTGGCCCCCGTGCCAGGCACAGCAGTCCCCTTCTATGCCGGATCTGGGGGCCCTTCTCCCAGTTGACGGCATCATATATATATATATATATATTTTTAAAGATTTTATTTATTTATTTGACACAGAGAGAGAGATCACAAGTAGGCAGAGAGGCAGGCAGAGAGAGAGGGGGAAGCAGGCTCCCCACTGAGCAGAGAGCCCGATGCGGGGCTCGATCCCAGGACCCTGGGATCATGACCTGAGCCGAAGGCAGAGGCTTTAACCTCCTGAGCCACCCAGGCGCCCCTGACGGCATCATATTTAAGTTCACATTCAGACACCTTCTTGAGAGGCAGTGGCTTCCAAACCTCTGGGCCGCTTTGGGTTTGGGCCAAGACCCTGGGGCCTGTGCTTGAAGGAGGCGGCCAAGTAAGCAGAGCGTCTGGGGAGGGTTCAGGTCCTTTGAGAAGGTGCTGGCCCAGAGGCTTCTGAGCCGGGGTGTCCTGAGAGGCTCGTTGTGTAACTCGAAGAAGGCTCACGTGGGAATGGGCTGCTGGCGTGGCGAGCAGACTTGGCACGAAGGTTCTAGCTGAAAAGCCTCAGTTGTGTCTGACAGGCCCATGCGGGGGGGCCGGGGCCCGCTCTGGCCTCCTTGGGATTTCCCAAGGGGATGGGTCTCATATTCCTCAGGCGGAGAGAAACGAAGCCTTTCTAGCCCGATTCATGGAGGCCAGAGAGAACCCCAAATGCTTGTTCTGCCGAGGACACTGACTGCTTTGAGTGAGCTCCAGCCTTCGGGAGGCTGGTGTGTAATAAAGAGCTTTGTGGGGGGAAAGCACAAATGATAGGCTGGAGGACAGGAGTGTCCCCCGCCCACCCCCTAGTGGCAGGCGTCAGTGTTTGGAACCTCATCTTTGGCGCATGAAGCTATCAGAAGTGTTTTGAAGCATTCGGGCTTCTCTGAGGGTCTATGGCGGCTGACAGACCCGGGCTGGTCCTAGGGGGGTTGAATGGCGGGTCTGCTTCCACACTTCCTTCCAGCAGCCCTGGACGGAGTGGGGGACTTAGAGAACGGGACGGAAGCCTAGTGGATGGCTAGCAAGAGGCCCGAGCGCAGGTCCACTGTGGGTTCCCTTGGGGTCAGTGTGGGTCCTCTTGTTTGGGGGCTCCTCAGTGGCTTTCTCCTGCCCTAAGCACACAGCTTCACTTCTAGAAAGCCTTCTCCGGTGCCTGTGGAGCCGGGAGTGGGTCAGGGCCATGGACACCGGCCCCAGCTCAGTGACTGCTGATATTTGAGCAGAGGCAGCGCCCACTGCTGTAGTCTCTGGGACCTGGGCCACTGTTTTGAGAGCCTCGAGAGGGTAGACTTTTCTGGGCTAGTCTGCGGTTGTCTTCAGCGAGGGCATGAGCACTGGAGTTGGGAGTAGGGTGGCTGGGGGATGGGCACAGTTTTTCAGCGTCCCCGATTTGTTGCAAAGCTTTGTTTAGGAAGCAAGCCTGCCTTCTTGCTCTTGCAGCGCCTGGGCGGGGAGTGGGGGGAGCCTGGTAAGCTATCTCTTTTGAATCCTAAGCCCTTCGAGCTCTAGGTGCATTAGAACTATGATTTTATGACACACCACAGCGTCCCAGAGCTGTTATCTAATTTCCCCAGCGAGATTGCTTCTCTGGCCTGGACCGGGCCTGAATTCCAGGCTGGATGAGGTGGGTGGAATGCATACATTCCAGTCATGCCTCCACTGGTTCTGGAAGAGCCCTTTCGTGTCCGTTGCGGCCGTGTGGACGTTGTAGAGCAGCTGTCCTCGGGAAGCAGCTCCTCCAAGCCAGGACCAGGCATCGGGGAGCCATCGAGGATCTGAGTGTTTGATCACTCTGTTAACGTGTCCGTGACTTTGCCCATTTTCTTGGTTCTATTGGTGCTTGTGATTGATGTCCCATATTAGAGGCCATGGTGTAGGAGAGGCTGAGCGTAAGGCAGTCAGGCTTGCTGCCCTCTGTGGGCTGCCTCCCACGGGACCGGGCCAGCCCTGTCTCGATTCTGCTGGACAAGTCCGCTCATCTGCGCGCCTGCCACCTCTTTCCTGGCTGCCTGCCGCAGGCGCGTGTGCCCGGCTCTCCGTAGAAGTCAGAACCCCGCGGCGGAGTGGGTCTTACCTTAGTGACCTCTTCGTGCTTCCTGGTAATGGCTTTCCTTGAAGGGTGCTTTGGGCCTTTCGAAACTGCTTTGTCCCCTGTGGTCCCTGCTGGCTTCAGTCTCATTCCGACTAAGGTGCTCTGGTGGCGCCCGGCCCAAGGGAGCGTGCCTGCTGGCTGGGTTGGGACACGGGGCCCTGGATGGCCCCTTAAGACCGCCGGACTCACCTGAGCCTTGTTTGCTCCTGCCACTCGTGATGGTCGATGCTAACCCACCTGACATTTTTCTCCCAGGACGCAGCCTTTTCCGTGCCCTTGGCCAGAGCTGCCTGCCCTCGTCCGTGACGACTGGCCCACCATGTTTTATGGGACCCACTTCATCATGTCTCCCCCCACCAAGAGCAAGCTGAAGCGGCAGAGCCAGCTGCTGTCTAGCGTGCTGTCCCGGACGCTGAGCTACAAGTACCGCGACCTGGACGCCACCTTCTCCAGCCTGGGTGCCAGCGACGACCCCGCCGAACTCTCCACCCAGCTCTCGGCCCCTGGGGTCCTGAAGGTGTTCGGGGACAGCGTCTGCACAGGGACGCACTACAAGAGCGTCCTGGCCACCGGCACGTCCAGCGCCCAGGAGCTGGTGAAGGAGGCTCTGGAGCGCTATTCCCTGAGCCCTGGGTGCGCCAGCCAGTACGTGCTGTGCGATGTGGTGGGCCAGGCCGGCGACTCGGGGCGGCAGTGGCAGGCCGAGTGCTTTCGGGTCTTTGGGGATAACGAGAAGCCCCTCTTGATCCAAGAATTATGGAAGCCCCGAGAAGGCTTGTCCCGGAGGTTTGAGCTGAGAAAGAGGTCCGACGTAGAGGAGCTGGCGGCCAAGGACGTGGACACCGTGACTGCAGGTGAGGAGGGGAGGAGACGCCTCAGGGGCCGGCCCGGCGAGAACCGAAAGCCAGAGGCTCAGGGGTCGGCTTGGGGGAAAACCCAGGAAGGTGTGTTTGCTCTGTCCCGGCGTTTGAGGACTTCTTAGATTTCCCGCCTTAACCCAAGCTGCCGTGGAGACTGCGGTCTGTCTCTCCTGCAGGACGTGGGCTGGTGCTTTAGGCTTGCTGTCGGGTGCCAGGTGCGGGGAGCTGGCGCACCACGTGCTCTGGGTCCGTGCGGGTGGGGGTGCGTTAGGGAAGTCCAGAATCTCAGGAACCGGCCGGTGGAAGGACGAGGGAGGAAGTCGGGTCTCCAGAGGCGATGGGGCGCATCGGGTGGGCTTGGGTCTGTGGGTGCGCGGGGCAGTCGGAGGCCCGTGGGCCGCTGCTCTGTGTCCGCCGCCTGTTCAGTTGGTGGGAAGTTGATTATCATAACAGGTAAATGCCATGAGCAATAATTTTCTTCAAATGCTGAAAGACTCCTAAATGTATCTCAAATCGTATTCAGCTTTTTCTTAATTTCCTGGAGAAAATGGCAGCTCTATGCAAAAAAGGGGACTTGTCCTATGCAGCCCTGAGTTGTCATCTGATTTCCTGATGCCCCGGGCTTGGAAGGGGCCTTGAGCCCTCCTGACCTGTTGTGTGTGTCCCCGGGGTGTTGCAGATGCTCATTCTCTCTAGCTCTGCTTCTGCTCTGAGGCCCACTTTGTACCTTCAGTGCGTGGAGAGGAGCAGGGGTGGGTCACTCGGGCCTGATGACCTCTGAGTCTCACAGTCTAGAGGGGCCATGGCTGACACTCAGCAGCAGTGGCCCTCTGTTACCTTAGACAAATTTGTTCACCTTCTGTGGCCTCGGTTTCCTGATCTGGAGAATGGGGGCATGACTTCAGCGTCGTGGGCGTTAGTGATGTAGTAAAGCGCTTCGCACAGTGCGTGGCAGACGCTCAGGGGCTCATTGTCGTGCGTTATTGACGTTCCCTATCGGTGGTAAGCAGTTTGTTCTGTGTGCCCTTAGGCAGGCAGCAGTGGGCCCAGGACAGAGCTGGGGGCCTTCTGACCCGGCAGCCGCCCCCGACGGCACTGGGGGTTGGTGGCACACCGTGAGAATCCCAAGCAGGCCCGGTTGTGGTTGGTACTGTGATTTCCAAGCCTCCTGCCCCAGCATCCCGATCAGCCCCAGCACCGCCCCACTGTCCCCTACCGTGCTGCAGGCCCAGGCTTTGGTTTCTCGTCTGGTCCTGCCTTGCCTCCCACAAAGCCAGGCAGACCTGCTGAGGGCCTGCACTGGCGATCGGCTCCTGGTCACTGTCCCACCTGGTGGGGTCACTGTGCCCTGGGTGCCCGGCCAGGGCCTTGGGAAGCTTGCTCTGTGTTGTGCAGGTGATGGCTGGTGGGGCCCCGGGGGCCAGACGGCATCTGCAGGACAGGGGACTCTGTCTCCTGTTCACCAGCCCCTTGTAGATGGCCCGCCTTTTATGGGAGGTGAGGCGAGAGAAGGCCCCATTGCCCACAGCCTATTCAACCTGGTGTTGGTTTTGCAAAACCTTTCAGATAAAGAGTCTACTGACTGGGACCAGTCTCGCTGACGCACGTCCCCGGGCTGGAAGCGGGTTGTGTTTCCTGCCTGAAGCAGGCCTCCTGGACTCCGGGAAGTCTGCCTTCGCTGCTGGCCTTCCCTTGGGGTGTGGTCTGGGCACTCCGGGGCCCCCTGACCATACCGTCCCCCCTGCCCATGATGGGCAAGATGGTGCGGAGGCCGTGGGCTGTCTGGCTGCCCCCCAGGAGCCGCAGTGAGCGTTCTGTGTGTGTTGACGATTCTGGGCCAAGTCTGATAATGAGACGGAGTCTCAAGTTTGTCGGTCCGCGTGCTCGGGAAGACTTTGCCCAGTATCTCCTGCCGACACCCCCCCTCCGGCCCCCATCATGACTGCCTATCCTCGAGAGAGGGGGCGCCTCACTGGCCTGTGTGTGGCTGGGAGGCTGAGGGGGGGGGCGTGTGGGCCTCGGGACCGGGTCGAACTCCCCGCACTTTGGTGCTCCGCGCTTCTCTGCTCGCCTGCTTCCCCCGAAGGGCAGGTGAGCTTGTCCCTACTCTCCCCGCAAGCCAGCAGTAGTCGACTGGGAAGAGTGGTGGAGAAGGGAAGGACAGTCTGCGTGTGCGCATATGTGTGTGTGCGCGTGATGTGCATGGGACTTCACGCCGGCCTGGGTGTCAGGGCTCTCTAGTCCTGGTTTCAGTGAGTCCTAGCCAACGCCCAGGCGAGGGCGGCTCTTTGGAGCAGAGGAGCTGCTGGGAGCAGGCGCTGGGAAGGCCCTCTTCCTGCAGACTCACAGGGGTCCCCTCTGAATCAGGGCGTGAAAGAGGGTGCGCCGGGCACTTCCCGGGGGCTCCCCTTAACTGTTTGGACCACTGTTGTGCACCCATAGTAATGCACTCAGGCAGTCTGGGTTTTGTTTTCATGAACACTGTCTTTTCACAGCTGCCAGCTTCCCCCTGATTTCCAGAGTATCAAAATATTGTGCATCCACTCTGGGAGAGAGGCGGCTGGCGTAGGTGGGGCGGCAGGGCCTCTCCCGCTCGCGTATTCCCAGAAGGCTGGTGTTCAGCATCCTGAGCACAGACAGGGCTCTGGGTCCCGTCCCTGATATGGAGATAGTAATCCCTTCTGCGCGCTTTGGGGAGGGGTGACAGCTGCGTGGTGTGGTCTTTATCAGTGGGTTTGGGAGGAGCGAGAGAGGAGGTTCGTTTGTGTCTCTAGGACGGAAAGGCATATTTAGCCCGGATTTCTCAAGCTTGGCCTCACTGACATTTTCGCCATGGTTTGCTGTGAGGGCCGACCCGGACACCGGCGGGTAGTTAGTAGTTCCAGGCCTCTGCCCGCTAGATGCCAGCAACCCCCTTACTCACTGAGGCAACCAAAAATGTGTCTGGGCATTGGCGGTGTCCCTGGGGGCAAACGTGCCCTGGGTTGGGAAGCACCAGTGTAGACACAGTGGCCTGAGCTCAGTTCGTCGGCCACACCAGTGCTTCCCCACTGGGGCCAGTGGCCGTGTGCCTTCATGATCCTCAGGCCACGCTCTCTGTGGCTCACTGAGGGACTTGGGTGCCTTGAAAGCCCAGTGTCTTGAGGGACACACACAGGGCGGCTTTTTCTGCCCGTGGATGCCTTTCTGTGTGGCCTACGTGGCCCTCAGAGGCTTGGCCTTGTTCCGTTCCCCGCAGACAGGGGCTCCTTCTCTGCTTTGGGGTCCTCTGGGAAGCAAGCAAACGTAGAGCTTGTCTAAAGCCTCTGTGACCCAGGGCGTCGGCCTCAGCCACGGGGCTCGTGACTGCCGTTCAAGGGTCTGTACAGCATGGGGCAGACAGTAGGGGCTCGTCAAGTGCCTGTTGAAGGACTGCTGCCCGTAAGGAGAGCCAGCTCCTCCCTAAGTCACACCTCCTGTGTGCGTCTGAGACGCAGAGCTGGAAGGGACGGGAGGAGGTGGGGGGGAGAGGGTGGTGTGCCGACAGGGGGGCAGTCCCTGGTGCGCGCTGTGGCTTGAGTGATGAGGACTGTGGCCCTTGGGTCCCTGACGGTACAACCTGCCCCCGTCCCCTCTCCTTCAGGCCAGCCTGAGTGACCGGCAGTGGCAGATAAGTTGTCTCTGGAGCCCCTGACTTCGGTGTGTGGTTCCTTCCACCTTTCCACCCACGGAGGGGCAGATGGAGCCTGGACCCCCAGGGACAGAACTGTTGGGGCCGCATGGGAGCCCCCTGCTGTCCCCACTCACTGAGTGTGCACCACAAATTCTGTCCTTACACGTCCCCCAACCTCCCTGTGCTTTTGACATTTTCCTTCTGCAATGACTCTGCTTTTTAATAACTTCTCTGGGGAGAAAAGAGGCGATCTGGGTTTTCTTCTCTTATTTAGGAGTGACTGCCTCGTGAGTCTTGAGTGAGACTCCTTTGAGCATATTCGCAGGGATAGAATCACTGTGGGCAGAGTTTATTTTATGCGGTTTGGTGAGAAGCAAGACAACAGCTAACTCTTCTTATCAGTCTGAAGTCATTGAGCTTAAACGACATTTATGAGGATTTTCAATTCAAAGAGAACATAAAGTTGAATAGTTACTTGCTTGTACCCCGGCTCATCTTTAATTCATGGTGTAGATTTTTAAGAAGTCCACAACCTTCAATTTCCCGAAGAAGTGCAGCGTTGGAGGCCGTGCCACGGTCCTGTCGCCTGAGCTGTGGTGCCCGCCAGGGGCCCCGCCAGCAGCAAGCTCTCCTCCCGCATTAGACAGGGAGCCTCCAAGGCTTACCTCCAAACCCCCGGGGGGGTCAGAACTGGTGTGAAATGTTGACAGGCTGTAAGCTGTCAGAGGGATGGGTGAAGTGGCCAGTGTGGACCCGCAGGGCAGGAATTTAGCCAGTGAGGGGGTGTGTGCGCGGGCTCTCCTGGGGTGCTGGGGCCAGAGGGGTTAGGTGTCAGGGAGAGGGGCGACAGGAACACCGGACATCTGCCAACCCTCAGACCCACGGCTCCACGTCTTTCTTCCCGTCGGCCCCCGGCTGGGACGCTCACACCGTGAGTGGGTGGTAATTGGTTGTCAGGAGTAACTAGTGGTTTGATCAACTAAATAGCACTTAACTCATATTTTCTAAAACCTCTTTCTAGCTTTACCGAAATTGATTTTAAAATTCTGGAAGAAGTATATTTAAAAAAAAAAAATCCATTAGCCAGCATTTGCTGTGTAGTCCAACGAAGTGCTGGGTCTGGGTGTCTTCTGTGCCAAATTGCAACAAAATGGATCAACCTCTTTAAAACAGTCTTGGAACAGGCAGACATAAAAACAGAATTTTGAATTTGGTTAAATGGAGAGACTTCACTTTGTCCAGTTAACCACGTGAAGCAGATCCAAGAAGTATTAACATATTAACAACTATATTTTATTAACATTTAAAGCAGATTGATATCTGCCAGTTCCTGAAAGGGATTTATAATTTTGGGGGAAGATTGTGGGGGAGATATTTAAATCATATAGAATACTGTCTCTCACTGGCTTTAGATAATGTACTCACGTAAACAGAGAATGCTTGTCAGCTCCTTTTTTCCTTCTGGCGGCTGAAGTGGCAGAAACGTGTCCAGAGAC
>JAQQSY010007726.1:0-10285 GCA_028646535.1 Procyon lotor | reverse complement strand
GAATGTTCCTCAAAGTACATAACATATACTCTATATATAATCTTAAGGCTAAGAAAGAGATCTTAGTGCTCAAGGGACCTGCGAAATTATTCCCACAATGTTTAATTATAAAGATAAGTAAACTAGTTTACAAGCTAATTTAAAATTAATTTTAAATGAGTACTTCAGACATTACATTTTTATTAGGCAGTTGGTATATACAGAATGTTTGGTGAGGGCTGAAATATATTCAAAAGGTTCCATGAAAGAATCAGGAGCCTGCAGGCTGGTACAATTTGGATAGAGAGAACACAGGATGTCAAGTACCTTATGAACAAGGTGCCTCTCGATGACAAATTAAATTTTCCAAAGATGACCGTAATAATAGCTCTTTCTAAGATCTGGCCACCCACCCCTTTATCAAGTGAAGAGTCCAAGTCTCTCCTTCCTTAAATTTGGCTGAACTTGGGACTCTTTCCATAAACAGAATGCAGTGAAAGTGACACTGAGTATCTTCCCAGGTGAGGTTAGAAAGTCCACACAGTTTCTGCCTGGTTCCTTGGAATTCAGCCACCATGCTTTGAGGAAGCCCAAGCAGCCCATGGAAATGAGTCAAAACATTGGGCCCCCATGCCTGGCTGAGCTCCTTGACAACAGCCACTACCAACTTTTCAGCTATGTGAGCAAGAAATCTTGAACGTAAGTCCTCTGGCCCCCAGTGGAACAGCCCCAGTTAACACTATAGAAAACAGAATAGCTGCTCCCACTGGGCCACCGCACCCAGGTTGTAGATTTGTGTGAAAAAATTATATGTATTGTAACTGTTTGAAGCATCTAAGTTTGGGACGTAGTTAGTGGTTACATAGCTATTGATTATCAGAATACTGCCTGTCAGTTGTCACATGAGAAAGAAGCAAGAAACCAGGAGTGAATGAGGGGCTTAGAATCCTTTTAGATACAAAACAAAAACTGTATTCCAGTTCATGGATACTACAATTGAAAGGACCCAATCAGAAGAAGTTAAATGGAGGTCTCTTTACATGCGCTGGATGGACCTCCTAAGCCAAAAAAAAAAAAAAAAAAGCAGTCACACCTGAAAGGTTCCAGCTTTAAAAAGTTCACTGAGGGCTCCAGGCATGGCTCCAAAAAGTTTTGCTGGATCATCCCTTCAACCTCCTGCACTCCATCGTTGTTCTTTCCAGTAAAGACCATATCCCGTCTTTGTCCTGCTTCGCTGCTTTACAGTAATAGTCTTCCCTGCCTCACCTTGAGGGCTTAACTCCAGGCCATTGAAACCAGGACCTTTGAAAAAGTGAAATGCCCTGTAGGAGCTTCAATAGTACAGACCCAAAGTCAACAAGGCAGGCATAGCCATTGTGCTTAAGACCAACCCAACTCCACAAGAGTCACTACACCAAGAAACCAGATCCTGAGTCTATCTCAGGAAAATAAGAGCTGCTCTATGATAAAGACTTCCCAAAGGCAGGTTAGGATTTTCTCCCATAGGTCAATAGTGGTCCCTTGATCACTGTTATTATTATATGGCTTGACAGCCATAGAAAGAGCCCTCAATCTTTTCTAAAATTTGTTAGCAACTCTTTTTCCTTTTCTCAAGTTCATGTAGGGTATAGTTGGAAGACTTAATTTCGATTGATAAGCTGTCATTAGGGTCTTACAGTTTCCCTAGAGTTTAGGGCCAACAGCAATAGAATTTTATTAGAAAATTTAATTAATGTATTTCTATTACATTTTCGTTTACTGGGGGGAAACCAGAACAGTGATGAAAAGACTTTCGTAGAAATGAAAAAGTTAGGTAAATTACCATTTTAAGCCTCATTACAATAGAAAAACACTCTTTTAACGAAATCTTGTTCAGTTGAATGAGTAAAAATGCTTCTCTGCACTTTTTCTAAAATTGCCTTTCCTCTTTGTAGGTTTAAAACAAATTAAGACTCAAAAAGATATTCCAGCTTCCAGTGAAATCAGTTCATCATAGATTGGGAAAAATATAATCTTGATTATAAAGGGCAAATGGAACAAAGATTACCATGGCCAAGAGACAACATTAATGTCTGTTTACTCAAAGGAGGAAAAATATCTCCTACGATTGTGTCCATTATAATAGACATTACTGTACTAAATATATATATCTATCAATCTACGAAAAGGACTAAAATTCCCCAAAGATTCATTAATTTTCATTTCAAAAATACCTTTTTGCATTTAGAATCAATCTGTTAAAATATTATTATTTCTGGAGAGAGTACTATATCATTTATGATCAGTCATTAAAGTTTTATCTTAGACTTTCTGAAATAAAGAATTGTAGCCTGGGAAAGCTATAATAAATGCCCTGGGTGAAGGATGATGGCAGGATAGATCTTTTTTGATGTGAGAAGGAGTTTAATAGTTTTTCAGGAAAGCCAGTCTTTATGGGAGGAAATGGATACATGAAGGTGAAGTGCAGTCTTCCATTATTTCCCAGGATTGACCTTTATCTTTGGTAGTAGAAGCAGGATAAACTAGATTGTGATTTATTAATAATTACTGAGTTTAACATAATAAAAATGCACCCCCTCCATGTCTTCCCTCTCTATCTGAAAGTCCTTCTATACCTCTTTTTCTGGCAAACATCCAGCCTTATCGCAAGTTTAGCTCCTCTGTGAAGCTTTCTGTAACTCTCCAACCCCTAGAGCAATTACCCCCATCTTTAATCTCACAGCCTTTCTTTGTATATACCTTCTTATAAATGTATGTGAGCTCTTAGAATATTGACAGTGCCTAAACAGAAGAGTGTGTAAAGGTTAAGAGATGAAAAGATTTGTCACAACTGTAATTTCTGTGCAATGGGAGAATTCTTTACCAATTCAAATGCAACCCATATGTTATTTTTCCTACAGAGGCTTCAGGAACATTCAGAATAGGGACAGATAGAAAGCATCAGCAGTATGCAAATTGAGAAACTATTCCTAGTTAATGAGTATATATTGGCAAGCATTTTGCTAAACTTAACAAAGCAAATCTAAGAAATAAAATTGATGGGGACCCTGTTACATAACATCTGACCTATACATTTGCAAATCAAAAGACAGAATCTCAGAAATTGGCAACAAGTGCCTTGATACAAGGAAGTTGCCAGTTAAGGCCAGACTAGCATGGAGTAAGAATAGCTCTCACTAGAATCTGAGTGAGGAAAAAAAGACTCCAGAGCTAAAGAGCAATAATTTACTAATTTGTAGTAAGGGTAGATTGAAAATTAATCCCCAAACACCATGATACAACATTTTAACATTATCTCTTTACCAATCAACTATTAAGCCATACATAACCGAATGGTAAAGTATTTTCTTGTTCATCAGTGTGAATTCAGGCAATCTCAATACTTACCAGGTCATGATCTCAGGGTCCCGGCATCGGGCTCTCTGCTCAGCGGGGAGCCTGCTTCCTCCTCTCTCTCTGCCTGCCCCTCTGCCTACTTGTGATCTCTCTCCTCTCTGTCAAATAAAATCTTAAAAAAATATTAATGTTATAGAAAGTAGAAATAGGGGTGCCTGGGTGACTCACTCAGTAAGCATCTGACTCTTGATTTTAGCTCAGGTCATGATCTCAGGGTCGTGAGATGGAGCCCCTCGTAGGGCTCCATGCCGGGTGTGGAGCCTGCTTAAGATTCCCTCTCTCCCTCTCCCTCCGCCCCTCCTCCTACTCTCTCTCTCTAAAAAATAATAATAATAATCTCTCAAATATTACCATAGATCGCTGAGTCAATTCAACCTATTTAAAATTGCAAAGGTAATCAATATTCTCGTACTCAGAATGAGTCCACCAGATAAATGGTTTTCCTTACAGAGTTTTGTCTTAAACAGGCATGAGTGTGCTGTATACCTTCCAAGCATGCATTCTCCCTAATTTCATCGTCTCAGTTACTAGTACTGTGACTAACATACAGTAGGCATTCAGTAAATATTTGTTGTACGATTAAGTGGAAAAGAGGTGGCCATAGCTCTGTTCAGTTAAATCCCTAAGGCAAAATATTTGAATTTTCTAACGGTGGGTACAAAATCTATATTGCTGTTGATGATAAGTGTCATAAGTAAAACTCTTGGTACAAAAGTGGCTTCTATTAAGTGAAAGTAGGGGTTTCACTTTTTGGGGTTTTTTGCCTTTTATTTTGCTTGTGTCTTCCTATCAGTATGTGAACCAAACAATTAATGGGAGTGCTGTGTTCTTTCTTTCTTTCTCTTTTAATAGTGACTGGGGTTTCTGGAATTTTTTTTAAAATGTTCTTCAAGAGAGATGGATCTAAATGGTATCAGCTAAATTCTGAAATACTATTTCCTTACTTCCAATTTAGCTTGAAATCCAGAAAATAGAGGTAATGAAGAGACAAGGATTTTCAGTTTTGACGCAAAAGAGCATTCTTCCCCAGAGATACATCAGGTCAAGCTGGCACACCTTATTTATAAAAATTACAGTTCTGTATATCTAGACCAAAGCGAGCCATAAAAAACCTTTCTCAGTTCACATTCAGATTGATTTGGGTCGACGTCTCAAAACTGAAATCTGAATGGGGGTTCATAGTGTCAGATTTTATTTAGGCTGCTTTAAACTGTGAAGTACTATTTTTTCCTCATGTAGCCTTCCAAAAACAGAAAAGTAGATATTTCCTTTTCTGATAAAGACATATGCTAAAGTCATAATTACTACGTGAAATGGGGAAGATGGTAGAAAAATTATTTTAATTAACGCTTGGCAGACATGTGTGGTTACACATATTTTTGATTAAAGTACTTGGAACTAAACTGAATATCCACAGTTAGTTGGTGTCACCGTTTGTTTGACACATCAAGGTAAAATTGTGACTCTGGGATCAAGGAAAAGTAATGAATGGGGACAGAAAAGAAAATACTTTTATTAGTTGGTAAATTGAGTTGTGTACAGAAACATGTCTCCTCAAATTAGAATCAGAGAAGTGGTTCATGCAAACACGAGCACTTTAAAGGACTAAAATGCTAAATATCCAAGTTCTCTTCACCTTGATTAAAATAGCATTTTCTAGGGCACCTGGGTGGCTGTGTTGGTTAAGCATCTGCCTTCAGCTCAGGCTACGTCCTGGGGTCTGGGATCGAGCCCCACTTCGGGCTTCCTTCTCAGCTAGTGAGGCCTGGCTCTCGTGAGGTCTGGCGTTACTGAGCATACCTACTTCATCAGACTGTTAGCTTATTTGTAAATGAGGAGACTGGTGCCATGGCATAGGGCCAGTGTAGGGATTAATGAATTAATGCAAGCACTTAGAGCTAAGTTGCATTGCTTCGATCCATCCATGCTTCCTCTCTCCTCAGTGCGTTTCCCTTTCTGAAAACCTCCCACACTTCCTGCCATCGTCCCTTTCAGCTGATGACTTGCTTCATTGTTCTCTGTGAATCTGAAAGCTATCAGGAGAGAATATCCATATTCGCCTACCACCACCTCAGCTCGGTCACCAGTATCGGTGCCTCCCTCCTGGGCCCACGGACATCTGTCTGTGCCCTCCCTTCTCTTCTATACAAGGTACCACACCGGGATTGTTCCTCATCCTCTCCCAGGTCATCGTTTCTCTAATGCCTCATACCCATCAGCGTACAAACTGTGATTACTCCTACCAGGAAAAAATAAAAAGGCCCTCTCTTGACTCCATCTTTGGCTACTACCCCATTCATCTCTTTCCCTTTAGAGCAAAACTTGCAAAAATAATGATCTATTGGGTTTTCAGTTCCTTTTCTCCTTTACTATCTTTTTTTTGGGGGGGGGTAAGATTTTATTTATTTATTTGAGGGAGAAAGAGAACAAGCAAGGGAAGCAGCAGGCCGAGGGAGGAGAAAAAGGCTCCCCTCCGAGCAGGATCCTGGGATCATAACCTGAGCCGAAGGCAGACACTTAACCAGCCGCTGAGTCACCCAGGCATCCCTCTCGCTTACTATCTTGAAACCGTTCCCATCAAGCTTCCATCGCCCAGCTCTCCACCATAACAGTGTCCACAATTTTCCCAGTACCAAACCCCCTCCCGTGGCCTAGGTGCAGTGTCTGGCACGGTTAAGCTCCACGCCCTCCCCCCTTCACCTTGGCATTCCACTCCTGGGTTCGCTCTGCCTCAATGGGTTCTCATGCTCCGTTCCAAATGCAGGCTTTCCTTCATCTCCCAGATCTCCAAGTAGCGAGGTGACCCAGGGGTAGAGCTGGTGCCCTTTTCCTGCTCTCCCCCCTTTCTCCCTGGGTGAGCTCCTTTCATCTCACATGCTGGCCCTTGCCCACGTATGCCGGCAGGACTGTTCTCTCCACTTCTGTAGCCAATAGGCACCCCAGACTTAATATATCCAACTGAACACTGTTATGTCCGGATCGAGACCCTCCCAAAAGAACCCACAAAAAGGCAGGCTGGATGCAAGAGCACAAGGGTTTATTTCCAGCTAGCAGGGGCTCCCACCGGCACACACGACGCAGCGCAGTGCTAGGGCAAGAAGCCCCGCCTCTCTCCTCTGCAGCATTTTTATGCACAAGTGTGCAAGCACATACATCACTACACACGTAGGCGAGTTCCTTATTCCCTATATGGCAATTACCTAAATCTATGCATTTCATTGGAGCATTTGAACAACTCAGGGGCTGGGCGTCACACAGGGAAGCTTAATTCCAGGAATTAAGGAATTCCCATGCCCTTAGGCCTGTCTCTCTCTGGCTCAAGGTGAAGCCTGTCATGGAGGAACAGTAATCTACCTAAAAACTGACCGCCCATGCCCTTAGGCCTGTCTCTCTCTGGCTCAAGGTGAAGCGTGTCATGGAGGAACGGTAATCTACCTAAAAACTGAACTCCACAAACACCTGCTTCTCCCGCAGTCTTCCTTGTCCCAGGAAAGGGCGATTTTTTCTTTCTGCCTGCTCTACCAGCCTTGACTCCTCTCTTTCTCTGAACCCCACTTCCAATCTGTCAGCAGATCCTGACAGCTCTGTTTTTAAAACGCAGCCCAAACTTGCCAACCACGTTTCACAATTTCCATGACTACTGCCTCGGTCCGAGCTGCCATTGTCTCCAACCTAGAGTCTGGCATTAGGTTCCCATCTGCCCAGGGCCCCCAGTGTTTGAGCCAGGGGCATCTTGTTGAAGGGAAATCAGAATATGGCACTCTTTTACTTTCCTTACCCAGCGGCTTTCCATTTCCCCGTGGAGTAAAAACTAAAGTCGTTACAGTGGCCTGTGAAAAAGGGTCCAACACAAACTGGCCCTTCCCTCCACCCATTAACCTCCAGCCCTGCTCCTTACTTCCACACATCAGTCCACCCATTGTGGCTGCTCAGGGCCTTGACACTTGCTATCTCCTTT
Organism: Procyon lotor; assembly: GCA_028646535.1. Classification (NCBI taxonomy): domain Eukaryota; kingdom Metazoa; phylum Chordata; class Mammalia; order Carnivora; family Procyonidae; genus Procyon; species Procyon lotor. The sequence continues at coordinate 2,952 of JAQQSY010007726.1, read as the reverse complement.
GCCCAGAATGCTCCCTCCACCCAGATATCCACAGGGCTCACTCTCCGACCTTCCTGTGATATTTATTCAAATGTCCCTTTCAGCCAAGAGGCCTTCCTGGCCATTGTATTTAAAGTCCTCCTCCCCTCCAGCCTGGCCCCCTTTCCTACCTTGTTATTCTACCTTGTTCTTCTCCACAGTATGGATCACCATTTCTATACTAATTATTTTACTTTAAAAAAAAATTGTTCATCTCCCCATGAGAATGGACGTTTCATAAGAGCAGGTATTTTGTTTATTTGCCTCTATGTCTCCAGTGTGTAGAAAAGTGCTTGGAACAAAGGGGGCCCTCAAATATTCACGCAGCGATTGATAAAGTTAAATGGTCCATAAATATGGGCAGTAATTATCACCTTGCTATCAACTGACCAGTTCTGCTTCCCTGAGCAGGGGGGCAGCTGCTGACAAAATTTCCATTGTAAGAGAACAGAGGTAAGCCCGTGGCTCGCACCTTTGGGCTGCTCAAAGTGCAGCTTGGTCCGGTTTAGGACGTCTACACTTCCTCTTGAGAAAGGGCTGTGCTCCGTGCTGTGCTTTCCCCCTCAGCCCTGTTCCCCCCAGTTCCCTGCCCAGGGCTGGGACCTACCCCTGGTTGAGAAGGAGGAGGAGGAGGAGGGCTGCTGTGCTCAGAAAAGATCAGACCAACTGAAGAAGGCAGAAGAGTCTAGAAGAATCGCCAGCCTGAAGGGGTAGGGCGCACTCACCAAACAGGAACGTCCATCTTCCTGATACTTATATTTTTCTCATTAAAAGTTAGTATAGTAGCTTTCTGGGTTTGGTCTTTAAGATGATGACTTTTCCCCCCACCCAGATCTTAGCTGAGAACAGCCTACCCTTAAAGTCACCCCATTCAAAAATCCCGTTTCAGTCTGGTTAATGCGTTTCGCCTCCTATGTCCTTGGGCAGAAGCTCATCCTGGGTCTCGCCTGGTAGTGGGAAGTGGATCCAAATTTCCCTTAACAACTGTAATCAGTTACCAGGGTTCCTGCAGAAAGTCAAATATCCTGTTGAGATGAAAGCAGGGCATAGACGTCTCCACTGAAAGAAGCCAGCGAGCCTTGTAATGACAGTGAAGTACTACACCTCACTTTGGTGGATGGCTGCCTGTTAAACATTTACGCCACACCTGCAGCTGCAAATTTCCATCTTCTTCTTGGAGAGTGAAGGACATGACTTATGCCTGGCAACGTCTCTAAAACTGTATTTGCATAAAACCCTCCGGAGGAGCTTATTTCTATTGGAATCCCAGGCCCCACTCTCAGAGTCTGTGATCTTGAGCCTCCAGGGAGAGGGGCCCTAAGCCGACCATGTTTAGTATTCCATCCTGCCCTCGCAAAAACAGCAAGGCTCAGCCCTGCCCCTTGTTCTGCCTTTTCTCAGTTCGTTTCTCTTTTTTTTACTTCTGATCTCTGGCCTGTTCGTCCTGCGGCTTTCCCCAAGCTCCTAGAGGCTGTGCCTGTTAAGTCTTCTTCAGCACTAAGCTCAGGCTACCTTCTACAGTCCAGTCCTCCTCCTCAGAGCCCCTGGTTTGTGATCATCCCAGCCATTATCTGAGGTCCCGGTCAGAAGGAGAATGATGGTTGGGAGCCATTGACAAAGGCAACTATCTTGGCTTTCAGAGTCCAGGAAAGAAATAATGGTCTCGGAATCTGCATTTTAAGATAAGAGCCCCAGAAGGTTATGATGTAGTGTTTGAGGAGAGAGAGGAGGTCTTTGGATCACATTCTGAGAAACATTTTTAAAGGTAGTGTGTGCAGAGGCACCTGCGTGGCTCAGTCAGTTAAGTGACCAACTCTTGGTTTTGGCTCAGGTCATGATCTCAGGGTTGTGGGATTGGGCTCCCTGTCTTTCGGGCTCTGTGCTCAGCAGGGAGTCTCCTTGAGATTCTCTCCCTCTCCTTCTGTCCCTCCTCCCACTTGTGCATGTGTGTGCTCACTTTCTCTAAGATAAATTTTTTTAAAAATTTGAAAAGCAAAGTTTGTATGTGCATTTTTCAAACTACAGTCCACTTGTGGACCATGATATCAGTGTAATGGGTCACTTCCAGCATTTTAAAAAAGGAAAAAAGAAAAATAAATTAAAAATAAATGAAAGAGCCCAGATATGAACCCACAACTCTATGGTCAAATAATCTTTGACAAAACAGGAAAAAAATATCCAGTGGAAGAAAGACGGTCTCTTCAGTAAATGGTGCTAGGAAATCGGACAGCTATATGTAGAAGAATGAAACTTGACCATCCTCTTACACCATACACGAAGATAAACTCGAAATGGATAAAAGACCTCAACATGAGGCAGGAGTCTATCAGAATCCTAGAGGAGAACATAGGCAGGAACCTCTTCCATATCAGCCACAGCAACTTCTTTCAGGACATGTCTCCAAAGACAAAGGAAACAAAAGCGAAAATGAACTTTTGGGACTTGATCAAGATAAAAAGTTTCTGCACAGTGAAGGAAACAGTCAACAAAACAAACAGGCAACCCACAGAATGGGAGAAGATACTCACAAATGACACTACAGACACAGGTCTGATATCTAAGATCTATAAAGAACTCCTCAAACTCAACACTCACAAAACAGATTATCTCATCAAAAAATGGGCAGAAGACATGAACAGACACTTTTCCAAAGAAGACATACAAACAGCTAACAGACACATGAAAAAATGTTCATCATCTTTAGCCATCAGGGAGATTCCAATCAAAACCACACTGAGATACGACCTTACACCAGTTAGAATGGCCAAAATCAACAGGACAGTAAACAAATGTTGGAGAGGGTGTGGAGAAAGGGTGAGAAGGAAAAAACTGTATATTAAGGTGACCGACCAAACTGGCAAGGGAACTCCAGTCTCTGTCTCAAAGCCCTTCCGGTTCTTCTTTCCTAACCCATTTCCCGCGAGCGTCAATATA
>JAQQSY010007725.1:0-10285 GCA_028646535.1 Procyon lotor | reverse complement strand
GGATCATGACCTGAGCCGAAGGCAGGCGCTTAACGACTGAGCCACCCAGGTGCCCCCCCCTTTTTTAAATATTTTATTTTATTTAAATTCAATTAATTAACATATAGTGTATAAGTAGTTTCAGAGGTAGCATTCAGTGATTCATCAGTTGTATATAACAGCCAGTGCTCATTACATCACATGCCCTCCTTAGTGCCCATCACCCAGTTACCACATGCCCCCACCCACCTCTCCTCTAGCAACCCTCAGTTTGTTTCCTATAGTTAAGTCTCTTATGGTTTGTCTCCCTCTCTGATTTCATCTTATTTTATTTTTCCCTCCCTCCCCCTATGTTCACCTGTTTTGTTTCTTTCTCGGCTTCCTGCCGAGCAAGGAGCCCGATGCGGGGCTCGATCCCAGGACCCTGGGATCATGACCTGAGCAGAAGGCAGCCGCTTAACGACTGAGCCACCCAGGTGCCCTTTTTTTTTTTTTTTTTTTTGGGAAGCAAAACAAATTTTATTGAACGATAGCAAAGGGATATTCAAAGCTCCCAAGGTGGGAGGGAACCCCAAGGGGTTGCCACCAGAGTTTCTAAGTCTAGGCATTTTTTATGGGCTTGTTGGCAGGCTGTTTCAATCTGATGAATCCTCCCTGTGCCAACAGGCACAACAAAGTGCTCTAAGGGCCACAGCAAAAACCCAGCCAGTGGGAATACGACTACACAGCATTTCTGTCGGGTCAGTATTCAATAGGACAGCTTAAAGGCGGTCACTTACAGGTCCCGCCAAACTAGTCGACCTGAGGCAATGCTCCTGGGCCCATTAACAAACATCTAAAAAAACTCAGCTCCCAGGAGAGTAAATAACACCACATATTTCTGAGCAAAACCAACAGCCCATGGGCCTATGCCTAACTTAAAACTGTCCAGTGTTTAATCCTATGGAGGAAGCTTGAGGAGTGCCATACTATATAAACTTTTACTTTTGTCAGTCCTTAACATCTACCTCTCTGAATTTTCACAAATTTCTAGTTCACAAGGGTAATTATTTTATATACACTGGCAGCAGCATACAATGAAATACTTAATGTAAAAAAAATATATATATATATTTTTTGGTATTTGGTATTTCTTAAATGACTGCTTGATGGCCTTCAGGCAGGAACATTAATTGTCACTTTCACATTCAAGTTAGGCCAGAAGAAACTAGTCCTTATATTTGGTTGGCAGGCAAGGTATATCTTTTTGTCACGAAACATAAAACTATGACTTGAGGAGTGTTCTATATGAAAGGATTTAAAAAAATTAAAATTGACCAAATGGATTAATTCTCCCACATACACCAAAGAACAAGTCAACTTCCAAAGCCCATTTGCCATTTTACTAGAGTGAGTTTGGAACTTACTTGATCATAAGAACTCTCCGTGTTCGTACAGATTCCTACTTCTGCCTCTAGAGGTTAAGATTCAGAAGGACTGAAGATGAACAGAAGGACAGAAGGACATGGAGACGAACATGCTCAAGAAGCAGCTCTGTGATTCTTACCACGAGGCAAACGAGGGAGATACTGTGCTGGGCCAACGAGCTGCCTTTATCCTCAATTAGAAGAATTTCTTTAAATAACAAAGTTATCGCTCTAATTCAAAATGCCTTCAATGATTTTCCAGGGAGTACAAGCCCTTGGGTTGGTGTTATAGGAGTGTTTTCACCACAGCATGCCTTGAGCAGTGTAGTTTTATCAAATTTCTAAAATTAAGACGTATAACCATATCAATATGTACATACACAGGTGTGCATGCCAATGTTGGGACAGATTGTGTAGAAGTTCCAACCTGCTTTAAAAAGGCCACATTTTCTGCCACAGTGTGCTATGAATCAGGAGTTTAATTCCTGGAATAAAAACACTGGATCTTCCAAGCCCCACTGCTAAACTTTGTTTTGGTTTATTTCTCCCCTTCCAAAATCGTACAGGAAAAGCACTCACCATCCGAGAGAGCCCCTCTGCCATCGAAGACTTGCTTGTAACCTCTGTGTTCTTGAATTGCACATGCAAAATACATGTTTCTCTCTTTCCCTCTTCACCTGATTTTCACTGGCCTTTTCTATGTATTCTCTTTGAACGGCATGCTGGACACCTGCAATGTTCCTGCAATGGAAGCAACACGCACAAGAGCCTGAGTGGCCGGGATTCCAGGTCTAACCGCGGGTCTCGGCCCCAGCATGTGTGCTATGTGTACAAACACTGTTCTTACTTATGGCATGGTCCTCATTCGGAGACTGGTGCAGCCATGGCAGAGTTGAGCAGTTTTCTACGAGGTCTGCTTGTTCTTTGGCAAGTTTTGGGTTTCGTCCACACCGTGGCCATCTGTGTCCTCACTCTATGTTAGTGCCACCACTCTGCTGGGCCCCTGAAGAGAATTACTGAAAAGGAGATGCCAAGGAGGATCCAAACATTGCTCCTGTGTGCAGCCCCCACAGGAGGACCAGGCACCCAAGACCGCTCTTGGGCTCAGGGTCTTGGCCTAACCTTGAGCTAGACCCCTGCCTGTGCCCTAGTGGATGGGATGGTGGTCTCCATCCGGTATCCCTCCATCACACCTCCCAGGGCTCAGGCCAGGGAAGAGGCTGAGATCAGGAGGCCCAGTCCACCCTGGGAAACAGGCCCAGCCTGGCTGGCATCTCCCAGCAGCTTTAGAAGAGAGGGAGGAGCTTCAATATAGACCCTACTGAGGATGTCCCCAAAGTGCGTAGAGCACTGAGCGGACCCTGGAGTCCCTTTCCTCTTACAACAGAAAGCAGTTTCTCTGAGCATCTGAGCCTCGCACAGGCTTGTCTAAAGCTTTTCTATGGTGAGTCAGTGGCTATCAGGAGATTTGAAGATTTAAGCTCAGAATTGATCCTTCTCTGTTCCAACGTTTCCTTGCAGGAGTCACCTGTGAGCGGCTGAAGTGAGGGGCAGCCCCTCCCTCAGGGCTAACCCGAAGCCCCTTCTCCCTCTCCAAACCTGAACGCGTTTAGCAAGATGGCATCTGCCATAGCCAAAGCAGCCAAGATTTTGTAGAGCTTTATTTTCTCCAGCCCTAAAAATGAAAACAGCAAGTATTATTATTTTTCTTTCCAAATAGGAGACCATGTTATCATTTTGGATGAGCTTTTGTAAGCTGCACCTCCCCCTGAGTCTGATCTGTCTGCTTCCCAGGGCTCCCGCGGTCACTCCAGGAAAGAATTCGTCCCCATTCAAGGAGTAGTTGCTGAGCAGTCCTAATTGAGCACGAAACCGAAACCCTCAAAGAGCACTGCAGAGACGCTGTCTTCTGCTAAGTATCAAATGGTTTCACCGATTTTATTTTTGGCAGAAGTGGAATTTTCACTCAGGCAAGATAGCTGTTTAAGCATAAGCTTCTTTAAACGGCTCCGTATATGGTCAGACAGGAGATCCCGCTCCAGAAAATCCACCTAGGAAAACAGCATTAGTGAGCAAATCCTTGTACCAGTTCTTTGGGCGTCTGCAGCCCCGGTTGCCGAAAGATATCTTAAATTTTGTGCTTTCCAGTTTTGAGTTATCTTAGAGAGCCTTGTGGGTGGTGGGGGGGACCCTTGAGTTTTAATGTAAACTCAAACCACAACTTTTTTTTTTTTTTACTGCCTTGGGCCAGTTGTCTTAACCATTTCTAAGTAACCTGGGATAAAAATGCTCGCCTACCTCACCTAGATATTGTGGTGGGTTTTTGTTGTTGAAATGAGAAGTGGATCAGAGTTAAATGTGTTCAACTTCTACTAGTAAAAGGCTCAGGTTAAATTCAATACATCATAGGCAATGATTTTCCCTGGAGGTTTTTCTGGTAATACTAAAGCCCACATTGGTGCCAAAGTTCCCAAACAATCAAATTGCAGTAGAAACCAATGATATATGTTACCTAGTGGTGCAGATTTCTGCTTTCCGGGATTTTTTTTTTACAAGGTCTATCATATATTCAAATATTACCTTCCTCAACTTTAAATGGTAATTTTGCAGCAAGTTCTAACAGAGCGTGTTAGATTTTCTTTCCCATTGTCACACACCCCTCCTGACCCTTCATTGACTAATCTGCTCCTTTCCTCCCAGCAGTAAACGAACATCTCAGACCTCTCTCAATGCTTAAAAAATAAAGAAATGACCTCAAATAGGCCTTGCACATCTTCGTTCCCTTGTGACAACAATGCACAAAGGCAGCCGTCGTCTTTTCCTTTGGATCAGCTTGTTTGAAATACAATGGCACTTAAAAGGAAGGCCGGCTAGAAGGACGCCAATAAAAATGCCAACTCAGCTTAAAACAATGATTTCAACCCAAAATGGATTACCTCAGATAGCGGTTGTGGATTACCGCAACACAGATAGATAATGGCACCCAGGATATTCTACTTATCAAGACCGTTCCCCGATCCAGCCAGAACCCCAGGTTCATCTGAAGCTTGTTGCCTTGTGGGGGTGGAAGAAGGTGGCCTCCCAGACATTTGTGCGCAGATAGACCCGTCGGAAGAAGGAACAAAATCTGAGTGCACGGCGTCCACTCCTTGCTGATTTCTGAAGGGACAGCTCCGATTTGACCTTTGAATGCAAAAATTCAGTGTTTGCTGTTAAGGGAAACCGCCTCTCTGTGAGGGAAAAACCACCCAATAGCCTCACCTTACTTCTCAGAAGACAGCATCTACGATGTTCTCTACAAACTAGAAACTTGTAAAGACATATAAGGATGTGCTGTTGGTGCTTTGATACATAACGTGCACTGTTTTAGTGACAAGATTCTCCTCTTTTAAACCATATCCAGAGGATGGTTGTGTGGTAGACCTTTCGTGAGGAATTCTTCTTTTGGCAGTATATATAAACCACTTACATTTTGCACATTGGCGAATGGTAAATTATTTTGTCCTAAAGTGGAATGTCCAGAGAAAGAAGATGCTTTCATCAACACCTCTTGGGAAGAAAACAATAGCAATTTTCCTCCTCTATGAAAATGGTATAACCATGTTTATACCCTTCCATATTGCATGAATACAATTAATGATAGCCTTCTCCCTCTTCTTTCTTTTCTTGCTCTCACTGCCTTCTGCTACTGAGACGTCTTCTCTCTGTTCTTCCTCCTCTTCTTCTTGTGCAAATTACTTTGTATACAGATCCTCTTTTGGTCTGATTTCTTTGTACAGATATTCTTAATGTAGTCTTCATAATCACCCTTATAATTTACTCTCTACGGGGGTATTTACAATATTTGCAGATTATAGCAGCATCAGGTTTATGACCTTGATGGAGTATAGAACAAAGAATAATGGTTGATAACTTCTACAGAGTTTGAGACCTATTATGACTGTTGGTATAAAGTTTAATTCCACCCATAAAACAAGTCATTTCATGTCACTTAGAGTACGGTCCAAATTTCTAAAATTGGGTCTTAACCACATTAATATCAAGCCCAAATGGCAGCCCCATTTGGGTGTTTTGTGCCTTTCTGTTATATGAACCAGTCTGTGTAAACTATACATGAACCAAAAATATCCAAGGAAACGGAGGTGGATGAGTCAATTTTGTCAACTTTTCTTCAAAGTCTGTCGAGAACATGTGATCTAGGAGTTAAAGTGGAGCCCTGGAAAAACTAGAATAAAGCCAAGATCCTCTCCTTAGCTGAATGACCAAGCCGCACCGTGCTTTATTTACCGCATGTACGAAAATGAGGACTCTGCTTCCTTCCTCCCAGGTGCTTGTGAGAAATACACTCCGAGTTTTAGAGCCTTAGATCCAGTCCTGTACATCCCACTGTCATATCAGAAGGCTGTGCACATGGCATTGTGTATAAGCCTGGGGTAAATACTCTTTACATTGAAATAGCACTTGATTTCCTAACGCCTTGGCCATGGGCTATTATGTTGTGTTTTCTAGATTTTTTTCTTTTCCTTTTTTTAAAGATCTTATTTATTTTACAGAGAGACACAGCAAGAGAGGGAACACAAGTAGGAGGAGTCAGAGAGGGAGAAGCAGGCTTCCTGCCTGATGTGGGGCTCGATCCCGGGACCCTGGGATCATGACCTGAGCTGAAGGCAGACGCTTAATGACCGTGCCACCCAGGCACCCCTGTGTTTTCTAGTTTTTAAAGGTGGAGGGATACATGGGATTTCACTGGCCTGCAGAAGCTATTGTAACTGTTGTATCAGTACACAAAGGGATGAATGAACAGGGTGCCATAACACGGTTTGAATTTCCATTTGTAGCTGCATTTTCTGAAGTTCAATACTTTGGAGCTTTCTGTCTCAGCGCTAAATCAAGTTACTCATCCGTATAGAAGTATCTGACGTTTTATCAGGTAATTACATAAATGAAATATTTTACACAAAGCATTAAAATTTGTATCAGAAAGAACAGCTCACATTATTCCTCAATCAATATTGGCATATGTAAAACACTTTTAAAGCTCTCAACAAAATAATAAACTAAAACATGCTCCTCTCTTCCTCTTAGTCATTATCTATATATTTTTCTTTTAGATAAACAATCTACAGTGTGTTTATTGAAGCTTGCATTGATATTCCCCAATAGTGTTTGCAACTTGAGTTTTATTCCAGCAGCTACACGAAATGAGTCCACAGTGCAGAGCAGTGAAGCCCCTTTGGAACCTGAGATTATTTGTTCTCTCACTGTTCTAAAGGTAATTAAGGAGCATTGCATGTTTCTCAATTAATGATTTCTCATTCAACAGGGGATCTTTGATGCTAATTTGTTTTAATCAGGGCAGAGGCTGCTCAAAAACTCTAAACAATTCAGTGAAGAGGAACTAGGAATTTTTAATCAAGTGGAAGAGATTTAAATGCTATGAGGGACACATCCATCATGCACTTTCAATTCCTGTTCATTAAACTATGTTCTTTTACATTTTATAAACCAATGTGAGAATTATTAAAGAGAGCTTATTGTATTACATATCACTATTTTCCTTATGTATTTGTGTGCATGTATAATGGATGTCTCCCATTGAAAGCCTACTTCTATACAACTTGCATTTCTCTCCCTATCTAAAATGTATTTATACATCTGTCTTGCACTCTTATTTATTATGTATGCTTGGAAATGTAGACTATGGATATGTAGGGTATATTCACATATCTGTAGCCGAAGAATGATGGAAGATACGTTATGAATGAGGATTAGGTTTAAAATAATCTCTCACCTCTCGGACAACTGTCCCGAGTAGCCATTCATAACCTGAGCTGCTGAATCATATTTCGTCATGCCCGTGAAACATTTAAAGGCTTTGCAGCTGTTGCACCTGAAAGAGGCAGGGCAGTATGATTAGACCTCAGTTCATGGAGAAGATGACTTCACCAGGTGACTCTCTCTTATGGAAGTAAATGCTTACAGTAGTGAAGTCAGAATCCTGCCTTTTTTTTCCCAATGATCAGTTTCTGATCATCTCATTCTGATGTTTTTAAACCAAGTCTACTTTGCGGGAATGTCAATCATAATGACAATGAAGTTCGTTGGTTTTTCTCCTTCCTCTAAGAAATATAGAAAAAAAAAATCTTGAAAAATTCTCGAGAGGCTTAACTAGTTAAATACTTATGGGTTTGCTGTATTGAAATAGGTGGGAAAACAAGCTTTTATTTTTATTTTGTCGTAACTGGTGGCTCTCAAACTTTGGAATAAATCAGAATCACCCGGAAGGCTTGTTGAACTGGATTCCTGGGGCCCAACTCCTAGAACTTCTGATTCAGTAGGTCTGGAATGAGGCTTGAGAATTTCGGTCTCCAACAAGTTTTCAGGTAATGCTGAGGCTGGGGCTGTTGTCCCCGCTTGGAGAACTCTGGTTATAAACCGATCAGAATGAGGGCGTCATGGTTTGAAGGCAGCGCTGAGTGATGACTCAGCGTTCTTCATATATTCCAGTGTATTTTTCACAAATTCCCTGCCAGGAAGCAGACAGGCCTTGTGGGTCTCTGAAGTGGCCTCTGGGTGAATTTCTGGACCCGTTGGGCAAGGGTTAAGTGCCGCACTTGGATGACGCTCACGCCTACATTTTAATTCATGGAGATCGCCCGGAGGTTTGCTGGAGTTACAAACATCTGAAAATAAACTTTTGAATGGAAATGATGATCTAGGACACCTGTGTTCATGGGCAACGTCAGACGTCAAACCAGCTTGTGAAAAGATAGACCAGGATGCCGTGTTTTCCAACCCTGCTGATAATAAGAATGCTCTGTTGGGGACCTGGGTTTTTCATAAGGGCTCCAATTAACCCAACAAACAAGTCTAGGGAACTCTACTTAAGGACCCAAATCTTTTCCCTTACAACCATTCTTCATAGCGCTCCTAAAATTGCCTAGATGGAGCTCTGGAGGGCAGGCCATTCACAAAGCCCCCATCTAGGGCACCCATGCACTGGCTGGCTGACCTCGTTTGCTTAGCTTTCTCTGACACAGGGCGTGACTGTGTTGGTAGGCAGTGAATTAGCCCATGTGTCTCTCAGTTGTGTAATTACCACCCACAGTGTGACCAGTTCAATGGTGATTTTCTTTGATTCTGTCGATACTTTTTTTTTTTTTGATTCCCATATCATAAGGCAGTTTGCGGGTAAGGAGACTAGATTCTCCTGCTTAAGTATGAACGGTTATTTAATTTCATTTACGTTCACCCTTATAATTAAGTAGCAGGCACAGAATTAAATGCCTGAAGATGATCCGTTTTGAAATCTATCTTCTGCAAGTTTAAAAAGTTAATAACACCTACTATGTGCCAGGCACTATGGATGTTATTTAATCCTTCTACAACCAATAAGGAAGGAATGTCAGAATCCCTGTTTCACAGATGAGAACACGGAGGCTTAGAGCTTGAACTTGACTGAGCTCAAGTAGCAGCAGTGGGAGAGAACTCGCACAGCATGCTGCTCCCCCGAACCTGCCCGTGACTAATGCACAACCTTCAGACAATGGCAGGAAGGATGATGTCAGAAACTCCCACGATCGTTCCCTCACCATATGACCTAATGACAGAAACATTTCTAACTGAAGGGACACAGTCCTTATTCTAATGAGCAATCGAATCTTTTGGAGTTATCATGGTTCTCCCATGTAAAGAAAAGGAGCTCTACTCCCCCCTGCTCCGGCGGTCTCCGGCTTTTCTGATGCCCGCGACCCGCTGCACCCGTGAGTCAGCGCGGTTAATCACCCAATCGTCCTGTGCATTCATGGGCGGGTCACAGAAGTGCTCGTGATCTAATCCAAAGTGACTTTGCAATTACAAGTCACCTCTTGATGTGATCATATTCTCAATATTCCACTTTGCTGGGACTTACAGATCTCCAAACCGAAGTTGGAATGCTTGTCGAAGCAGAGGAAAAAGTCATCAGGAGGTGGCCGGGGGGGGCCCCCTCGGTGACTCTCTTGTCCACGTTCCTGCTTAGTTTGGGTAGTGAGTGTTATGCACGCCACCTTCCCCTACGCCCTCCTGGCCCTTTCCAGAGCCATGTTCCCTCACGGGATTCTGCCTGGCACCCTCGCTTACCAAGCTCGGTCCTGGGTTCTAAGTTCTGAAAGGATCAAGTACAGGTGATTGGGGTGCTCGAGATTTGTATCAGATCAAATCACATTAAAATGCCTCGTCATAGGCATTTACAAGGTCAAAGTTTCCATTTGGTGATTTTGGATTGCTTTGGTTACACTTCGGATTGGCCAGAGAGCCTATGGAGAGATGGGTATACTAGCCGTCTCGCCCATTTCCTTCGTCTTTTTTTAACGGAGACCCTTTGACCTGTGCATTCTTCACATAGTCCTTCCCCAACCACCAAAACACTAAATTTTTACCTTATTCCTCGGTGAAGCTTCATTTCTCCCCAAAGGACAGCGTATTGTGACTCCGGTGTTCGGCTGTGTGTCAAAACTTCATTGCCTCTAAAGGGACTTTACAAAACTCATCCTTTCTACTCAGGAGATATAATGAGATCTAGAGAATTAATAAATTATTTGGGCATCAAAAGATTCTATATAAAGAACTGCTAGTTAACAGACAGGAATGTGAGTGTTTTTTGGTCCCCTAAAAAGATTGTGGGCAACGGTTTTGTGGCAGCCAACTCTCAGAAAGAACATCACAATTATTTTACGGTTGTATTGAAGGGAAATAATCATTCTCCATTCGGGGCCAAAACAGACGGAAATTCTCCATCCAGCGTGGCCCTAACAGTTTAGAAAGAAGCCAACACTAGGTAACTAGCTGGAGTGTTTATGTGCAACATGCAGATGTATGACCTAGATCCATCTCTAAAAATTAATTTAACGGCGCTGCAC
>JAQQSY010007724.1:0-10285 GCA_028646535.1 Procyon lotor | reverse complement strand
TGTAGTAGTCAGGATGTGGTGGAACCAAATTGCGGCTTTCTAATTGAGAATGTCTTCTTGGTCTGGAGGAACGGAGTTCTGGAGTAAAGTAGCAGGTTCCCTTTTTAGTAGATACCTCCTGTCTGCTGCTGGAACACATCAGTTGTATCTTCATCCTCCATTTCCAACTGTCCAGGTGTGTCTGTTTCATTGATTGGCTGCCCATCAAATCGGAATCTGATCTGCCTCATTGACAAACCCTGTCATTCACAATAGGCTTTCATTAATTTACTAAGTGGTGTATGCCTCTTAATCTTAAACTACACCACAGAACCATCCTGCCCCACCACTTTCAAATTAATATGATCGTTGTTCTCAATCTTGACTCCTTCCTTGGGCTTTTCGTCGGCCATGGCGTGCGCCAGAGTCTCCTCAGCTGCCGCTTCACAAAAGAGGTACCAGGTCCGCACCGAACGAGCACACAAGCGGCACCAGGAGCGGCCTACAATTTATTTTTAAGAAAGATTTATTTATTTTGAGGGAGAGAGCAAGAGTGGGGGGGCAGAGGAAGAGAGAGAGTCACAAGCAGACTTCCCGCTGAGGAGCCTGATGTGGGGCTGGATGTGGGGCTGCATGCAGGGCTTAATCCATGACCTGAGCTGAAATAGAGTCTGATACTTAACTGACTGAGCCACCCAGGTGCCCCTAGAGAGAGGTGCAATTCTTGACATGAGTGGGTCCTTGATAAATGACTATTAATTAAAAGTATGTATGCATATATACACACATTTATACATACATATTATATATACTTACAAAGGTGTATATATGTTTATGTTAGTGCATGTTATTATTATTTTGTATTTGATGTATCTATTTATATAGATATAAATGGAAATATAAACTGTAATACCTTTCTTCTTGGGATAGGATTATGTGCTAGAGACAATTCACATTGGCTAACTAGAGTCAGTTGCTCAAATTACTGACATTTTTGAGCTGAAGATTAAATTACATACACTTAAATACATTTTACTAGAAGGCAACACACTGAATTTCATCTCTTCTTAATTATCATACCACAGATTCCAGTTTTCTATGTCCTTGAGGTTTTTTATGTCTCTTGTGTCTTTATGGGGCAAATACTGTGTGAAGATCTGCATCTATGAATTTCTTCCCAAACCTGTATTCAGTGACTATTCATTGTACACATTAAAACAGGCTATGATGGTTATTTACATACAGTGATAGGCAAATACAAATCAGGACTTGATTTATAGTTTTGTTGGTTGTCTAGACTTAAGAAATTAATGGAGTAAGTGCTCATAATGCAGATTAAGTGTAAATGTGTGTAGGGTTGGTAGTTATTACCTTGTTGATAATGTATACATATAAAAATAATATTTAAAGGCTATTATCCAAATCAGCACAGAAGTTGCTCAGGTCATATAGTGAAGTTTAATTTCCTCTTTTCATTAATGTGCTTGAAAAATATCAGTGACCCTTCCCAACCCACCACTGATCTCTGAGGCTGCCTAATGGGTCTTGCCAGGCTGCTCCTAGCTTGGTCACCTGCTGTGTCTAAAGTCTTCGCTGATGGAGTGGGGGTGGGGAATGGGGAGTAGAGGGGAAACTACAAAGGAAGAGCCTTCCCAGAGCTGGCCCCAGTCTTTGTCATTCATCATCATCATCATCATCATCATTATTATAATTAATATATAATGTATTTGTTTCGGGGGTACAAGTCTCTGATTCATCAGTCTTACACAGTACACAGCATTCACCACAACACATAACCTCCCCAATGTCCGTCATCCAGCCACCCCATCCCCCCACTCCCCTCCACTCCAGCAACCCTCAGTTTGTTTCCTGGGATTAAGAGTCTCTTATGGTTTGTCTCCCTCTCTGGTTTCATCTTCTTTCATTTTTCTCTCCCTTCCCATATGATCCTCCTGTGTTATTTCTCAAATTTGTCATATCAGTGAGATTGTATGGTAATTGTCTTTTTCTGATTGACTTATTTTGTTTAGCATAATACCCTCTAGTTCCATCCATGTCTTTGCAAAGGGCAAGATTTTGTTTTTTGATGGCTGCATAATATTTCATTGTACATTTATACCACTTCTTCTTTACCCATTCATCTGTTGATGGACATCTAGGTTCTTTCTATAGTTTGGCTATTGTGGACATTGCTGCTATAAACATTGTGGTGCACGTGCCCCTTCAGATCACTACATTTGTATCTTTGGAGTAAAGACCCAGTAGTGCAATTCTGGGTTGTAAGCTCTGTTTTCAACCTTTTGAGGAACCTTCATACTGTTTTCCAGAGTTGCTGCACCAGCTTGCATTTCCACCAACAGTGTAGGAGCATTCCCCTCTCTCTGCATCCTTGCCAACACTTGTTGTTTCCTGACTTGTTAATTTTAGCCATTCTGACTGGTGTGAAGTGGTATCTCACTGTGGTTTTGATTTGTATTTCCCTGATGCCAAGTGATGTTGAACACTTTTTCATGTGTCTGTTGGTTATTTGGATATCATCTTTTCAGAAATGTCTGTTCATGTCTTGTGCCCATTTCTTGGTTGGAATACTTGTTCTTTGGGTGTTGAATTTGATAAGTTCTTTATAGATTTTGGATACTATCCCTTTATCTGATATGTTATTTGCAAATATCTTTTCCCATTCTGTCTGTTGTCTTTTGGTTTTGTTGACTGTTTCCTTTGCTGTGCAAAAGCTTTTGATCTTGATGAAGTCCCAATAGTTCATTTTTGCCTTTGTTTCCCTTTTCTTTGGTGATGTGTCTAGGAAGAAGTTGTTGCGGCTGAGGTCGAAGAGGTTGCTGCCTATGTTCTCCTCAGGGGTTTTGATGGGTTCCTATCTCACATTTAAGTCTTTTATCCATTTTGAGTCTGTTTTCGTGTATGGTGTAAGGAAATTATCCAGTTTCATTCTTCTGTATGTGGCTGTCATTTTAGCTTTGAGCCCAGCTCACTGTGGGCCCTCCATAAATACCAGTTTAACAGGAAGTAAACTAAGAATTCAATTCCTTGGAGAGTGAGAGGAGATGCAAGCACAGTTGGGTTGGTTAGGGTCATGAGGATTCCTGAAACACAGTCCTGAAGCCCTTGGAGGTAAATTTCTTCTTTTCCTCCTGGGAATGGCTATCATGTCTGTCATGGCCTGTCCTGATACAGACTGAATGTCAAGCCCAGGTCCAGATCCCACTTTTGACCCTGGGGGTGTCTGGGCAGGATTGGTGGAGCTTGGGAGGGCTGGGCGAGAGTGGAGGTAAGTGTGTCAGAATCAGAATGGAGTCCCCTGCAAGCCTCTGGCTCTCTGTTGGGGAGTCTGGGAGGGAGAAACACACTGTTCAGATTGAGGGCACTTCAGTTTGCATCGTAGGCAGTTTGCCTGATCGTGGTCAGAGCCCAGCCCCTTCTTAAATGAACCAGAAATCCCTCTGCTCTGTGTTCCAAAAGGGGCTCAGTGGCCTGAACTTTCAGGGGTGTGTGTGGGGATCACAGCCCTAAGATCCTGTGCCAGGACGATCAGGGATGTCACCCACATGGCCTGTCAGCCACCTGTGGCTGTGCTGGGCTTCCTCCTGTGGGATGCTGAGGACTGTGAGGCCAAAGATCTAGACCTGGGATGTTCTCTGAGGGATATGGGGTGTGAGGCCTGCCACAGCCTGCACTGGAGCTTCCCTTGCCCAGCCCGAGGAGGGGCTGCTTCCTTTTCTTTTTTCTTCAGTGTGGCTCCCCATATCCTTTCCTTTGATTTCTCAACAGAACATGCCACCTGTCCTTCCTAGTCTTTCTGTTTCCGAACATCCTTTAATTCTTTTTCCTTTAAAGGAATCTCCTCAAATTTGAGAGTCCATTACTTATTAAAATGAGATGACATACATACCATTAAGTTAATTCCAAATATCTGTAATGTTATTATTTAGATAGAAAAGCTTGATAGCTTATGCGGTCCCTGGTGGGTGAGGGAGTGAAAAGCAGGTCAACTTCTCTGGACACTAATTTGTGAAAATATGTAAAGAACTTTAAAAATATTTGTTGACTTGATCCATCATTTTCTAAGATCTTTAGAAAAACGTTATATACAAAGATTGTCACGGTATTATTTAAAGAAGAAAAAGATGAAAACAATTTAAATAACCTACGATGGAGAACTGGTTAAATAAATTATAGTGTGTTCATTTAATGGGACATAAATTGTCCATGAAAATGTTGATTGATTGTGCCATCAAAGAAAAAGGTTAAGAGATAAAACTATGTAAAACAAAAAACAAAAACGAAAAAATTCCACGTCACAATGATCACTGAAAAATTAAAAAAAAAACTTGTAAAAGGTTAATTTATACGTGCTGAGAGTACCCCAGACAAAAAAAAATGAAGCTTAATAGAAAAATTGTCTATGATTATTAAAAATGTCTATTATGATTATTAAAAATGTCTATTATGATTATTAAAAAAAGAAAAATTGTCAAAAAAATGAATAGAGAATTCTCAAGGGAAATTTTGATATATGTAAGAAAAAACACCCCCCTTAAAAAAAGTTAAGTTAGGTACTTGTTTATGCTGATCAGATTATTAATATTAAAAAGTCCTTATATCAATGCTAATAGCACTAGTCGCACTTATAAACAAGATGTACCTTGTTAAACCATTCTGGAGGGCAATCTGTTAAATTTATTCATGAAATATTTAGTCTTTATTATCTGTCAGGCACTGAGGAGGGTTTTTTATAGGGGTGAAGTAAGATGAAGATTATATTGTTATCAGCCCCCTAAGGAGATGTCTGCATTTAGGGTTTTTATGAGTGGGCAGAGTTGACTTCCCTGATCTGTTGACTTGGGCCATATGACTTGCTTTGACTAGTGGAATATGGGAAGATTTGCGAGTATTGCAGTTCACATGGAGACTTTAAGAAGTGTGCTATGTTCTGCTTGCCCTGTTGTGCTTGGGACATCCCCCATGAGAAGAAGAGGCCTAAATAGGTCCTTTAACCTGGGCCTTTAAATAAGAAATCAGTCTAAGTGGAACAGACTTGAAACTCAAGCCTAACCAAGCCCAGGGTACTGATTGAAAAGAAAAACAAAAACAAAAAAATAACAAAAAAACCCTCAAAAAACTGCCATTGAAAATAAATTCTTTTGTCATAAGCCCTTGAGATTTGAGGATGGTTTGTTATGCATATTGTACATCATTGTTACTAAAGCAAAACCTGTGTCATATACATGTACAGGGAAGAACTGTTTCTTCCAAATGCCCTAAGTCCCCTTGATCTCCTGCCCTAAAACACTGGAAATAGTGAAGGAAGAAAATAGATTGAATAGATCGAATCTTTGGAGATATGGGGGCAGATATGCACATTTAACAAATCATCACACACATAATTATATAGTTGCATATTGCCGTAAGTATTAGCCAAGAAAAATAGAAGAATTATAGCGTATAAAGATAAAGAGAGGTGGGCCTGGGGAGGCTCAGGTGCCTTCTGTCTGGGAGGGTGGGGCCGGGTGGCTGTGGCAGGCCGGGCTGGGGCGCCTTGGGTTCTTCCCCGGCAGAGCGGTCACAGTCGTGGTCGCACAGTGGCTTTGGCTTCAGACTTCGCCCTCAGAGCCACTGGGTGTTGGAACACTGTTGCAGAGCACCATAAAGCACGTTTGGGTGGCCAGCTGCTGCTGAGCGATCCATGGCAAATATGCAAACTATAAAATGTGAACAATGCTAACAGAATAGAAGCATTGCTTATGTCATTGTAATAGCACAATGGAAATGCCGTGTTTATGGCTTCTAAGTTCGTGATATTGCCTTTTACTCATTGAAACTTCTAGAGTACTAATAATCCTTTTAGAGATTCTCTCTTCTAGAACACTCCAGTGATGATCCATCCCCTGGGGGGGGGGGGCGGGTTGGCTTGGGTTTCTTTGAAGGTTTGCTAACTTTTAGAAAAATTAAGGACTCAGGGTAATTTAATGAATACACTGATTATAAACATTGTTCTGACAGTTTAATGATATGTAAGCCATGCTCTGTTGGGTCATTTTGATATAAATGGTAAGGGGAGTGGGTAGACCAGGGCTTGACAATATTCAACACACAAATATGTGAAGCTGTGTTTTTTGAATGATTGTCAGTAAAATGTCAGACTCCTGAATTGAGTTAGTCTTGCGCATTTCTGGGTTTTGTGTGGTAGTCATGCTTGGCTGAATAATACCTTGAAGACAAATATGTAGAATTATGTGTTTATTACCTAAAATTACGTTTCTTGCCTTCATTTTAGCAAAATCACTCTTGATTTGAAAACATTTTTCACATAATTTCTATTTTATGAATGGTAATGATCTAAAGGATTAAAAAATAAAATGTAACCCTATTCCAAGAGACCAGAAATAAACCCTCAATATGAAGTCAAATAATTTTCAACAAGTTTGCCAAGACCATTCATTAGGGAAAGGACAGTCTTTTCAACAAACACAAAAGAATAAAGTTAGACTCTTACGCTACACCAAGGACAACAATTAGCTCAAAATGGATCAAAGATGTCAACATAAGACCTGAAACTATGAAATTCTTAGAAGAAAACTTGGGGGAAAGCTTCATGACATTGGATTTAGCAATGATATCTTGGATGACACCAAAGGCACGGACACCAAAGGAAAAAATATACAAATTATACTTCATCAAATTAAAACCTTTGTCTGTCAAAGGACATTATCAAGAGAGAGAAAAGGTAACCCACAAAATGGGAGAAATATTTGTAAACCATATATCTGATAAGAGATTAATGTCCTGAGTATATATAAAGAACTACAACTCAGTGACAGTAAAACAACTCAGTTAAAAAACAAAGAGCAAAGAACTTGAAAGGACATTTCTCTGAATAAGATACACAGTTGGCCAATAAGCACACAAAAAGATACTTAACATCACTAATCATTAGGGAAATGCAAATCAAAACCACGGTGAGATACTCCTTCACATGCATCAGAATGGTAATGGTATAATAAAAAATATATTTGTTCTTTGTCCTTGCCTTCAGGAACAGTGCTCCTAAAGTTCTTAGCGTCTCCAAAGTAATAGAAGTATCTTTTGCTAATGTGACTCTATGGGTGGGAGAGTTACATAGCACAAGGATGGGAGCTAGTTGCCCAAAAGACCAAACCTTGATTAGATTGAAACTTTTAGCTCCATTCCTGACCTCTTAGGTGAGAGAGGCTAGAGATTAAGTCTAATCACCAATGGCCAATGATTTAATCAATCATACCAAATAATGAAACCTCCATTACAAATCCTTAAGAATTGGATTTCCCAGGATGCCTGGGTGGCTCAATCCCTTAAATGGTTAAGCATCTGCCTTTGGCTCAGATCATGATCCCAGGGTGCTGGGATGGGAGTCCTGCATTGGGCTCCTTGCTCTACAGGGAGACTGCTCCTCCCTCTGCCTGCCACTCCCCATCCTTGTGCTCACTCTTTTCCTCTCTCTCTGACAAAGAAATAAAATTAAAACAAAACAAAACAAAAAAAGAATGGGATTTCCCTGAACAAAAGCAAGCGTCTGAGAAGTCTTATAAAATTTGTTGTTTCAGCTTCCTCTCATGGGTCTTTCAGAGACTAACAAAAAAATTAAATTAGTTAACAAGGAAGTAGGGAAAGGCAGAGAGGAGAGTCAAAGAATACTCCCAGTAAGTGGGAATCTTTAGTTATTAAGAAATGAGATAAATAAAGCAGACGTAGATTGGGAAAATAAAAATAAATTTAAAAAGATAAAGAGAATCAGAAGGAATCAATTTCAGTTGGAAAATCAGTGAGAGCTTCTCCAAGTACCTCCCATTTAAAACATGAAAGAATAAAAGGTAGGCAGACAAGAAGAAGAAAAGCATCTCGGGCAAAAGGAAAAGAGTGAGCAAAACGGAAGAGGAGCTTGTGTTCTTGAGGCACTGGGAGGAGACCAGGGAGTTCGGAGTAGGCACAGAGTGCGGTCTTATGGGTTGCATGATCTTGCAGTGGGTTTAGTAGGTTCTAGGCTAAGCATAATGGGGCCTATGAGCAAGTATTTCTTTTAACCTAAAATTGATCTCTGTAAGCATATTAATCTCATAACTGGAGTGAATTCAGCCCTTGGTATATAAAAATGAGCTTGGAATTTTGAATGCCTCCAAATTTCTTATAAAGCTCTTACCACGGTTCATGTCACATGTAGACTTTTTAAACACTGGCAGTTGAAGCACTATCAAGAAATAGAAGAAAAGGAGATAGTTTACTCATGAAATCGCTTTTAAATAAATGGTAATTATGAAATACTATCCTAAGGACTTTAATTTTTGCCACCTTTCATTTGAAGAACTGTATAATTACTTAATTATAACAGTGAAACTAAAGAAGAGAAAATTCCTCCTTTAAAGGAGAGAAAAAAATGCTCCTTTTCTGGGTCAACAGAAGAGTCTTTCTAAATAGCAACAACTAAGTAATGTAATTACACTATCTAAGAATCAAGTAAAATGGAAACATTTACTCATAAGTTTCTCATGTTATACATTTACAGAACACTATCCAATGAATTACAGTCTATAAAATTTCTATTTAAACTATTGTATAATCATTTAAATAATGGTAGTAATGCCAAAATATAAAAAGTTCAGAGTTGTTGTGGACGACCAAAAAAAAGCTTGCTATATCTGGATTATTTTAGTAGACTCCTTGACAACAACAAAAACATTGTAACTATACTACATACAAGTGGCGTAAAATGAATCAATTACCTTATAAAATTTACCTTTCAATCTTTACTTTTTATAGATTACCTTTATAATCTAAAGTTATAAATCATTATCTTAAAATCATTAGAATTCTGTAAAACTTTCATTTGCATCAATGTATAATCACTTAACTAATAGCAATAAAAATAAGAGAAAAAAATCAAAATAACTTAGTAGAAAATAAAGTGTCTTACTGTGGTTCTAGATCTCTTAAGTAAGCATATTGAAAGGTAGAATTAACCCAAAAGCTGAAACATTTCCATTTTTAGGTTGAATGGAGAGAAAACTAAATATAGTGCTAGGATTACAAACATTTGTTGCCAGCGGAGAACACCCAGGGTCATGGAAATCCCTTAAAAGAGATGATTTCTGGGGAGGTTTGTTTTTGCTTTCCAGAAGGGGGTCAGGCCAGCTATAGTCTTCTTAGGAATTTCCCCTTGGGTCCCTTCTAGAACCAATGGCTTCTGATGGTAGGATGAGGTGAAGAATCTGACTACCCATTCAGATGGGAGGTTTAAATCAAAGGAAGATCCTTAGTATCCTCCATGGAAGAGCAGTAAGAGTAATCTCTGTCTTTGTCTTGTGGAGGAGCTGCTGTATCTCTTTCTTCGGATCCCCTGTGGGTGGCATCTGGTTCTCACCAGCCATGGAACCCTGGATCACTGCCCCATTACAACATCACAAACCTCCTTCCTCAGGACTGATTCGTACAGAGAATTCCCTAGTGGTCTTCCAGGGACACTGCCAAATGTCCCATTTAGAACATTGGAGACATAAAGATACTTTTCAAGATATTCACATTGAATTCTAAGTCAAAATATTTTTGTCTAAAGTTTCCACTTTCTTTTTTCTTTAAGTCATCAAAATTATTCTCAAACATCAGTGTTCTCCACCTGTTATCATGAGCTTTTCTCTTACGGGAAATTCTCTGACACTGATACTTGCCAGTGACTATTTCCAATTATTCTGAAAGACTTGGCCTATATTTTGTATGTGTCCAATGCTTCACATGCATGGTTCATCTTTTCAGTTGCTTTGGAAAGATGCTCCTCTTTTTGTGTGTGTTGAATTAATTCTAAATTGAATATTTCATGAACATGCATTTCTTTTTCTAGATGCAGTTCAAGAAGGACATGAAGTTTCTGCTGGAGCTTTTGCTTCTTACTTTCTAATGGTGGTCTTCCTGATGGCAGCAAAACTTTCTCAGTTTGGATACTTTCAATATGATCATTAAGTGCATTGATTATTTTACCTTCTTCAGCTAATTTAGTGTACACTTGGTTTCTTTTTCTCCAAGAGTTCTTAAGAAAGTGCTTAGTTTTCTATGGCTGCTATAACGAATCACCTCAAACTTAGTGGCTTAAAACAATGCAAATTTATTATCTGGCAGTATGGACATCAGAAAGTCCAGAATCAGTTTTATTGGGCTAAGATTAGGTGCCAGTAGAGCTGTGTTTCCTCTAGAAGCCCTAAGGGAGTGTCCTCTCCTTGTCCTTTACAGTTTCTAGAGGCTGCCTCTATTCCTTGGTTTATGGTCA
>JAQQSY010007723.1:0-10286 GCA_028646535.1 Procyon lotor | reverse complement strand
GCCAGGCATCCCCAAAATTTAACAGCTTAAAAGTTTATTATCTCATTTTTGGGGGATCAGGAATTCAGGAGTGGCATCACTGGGTGGCTGGGCTCAGGAGCTTTCATGGGGATGCAGCTGGGTTGTTGGTCAGCACTGCGTTTACCTCATGGCTTGAGTAGGGGGGCGGATCAGCTTCCCAGGGCTGCTGGCGGGGGTCCTTAGTTCCTTGCAGACCTCAGTTTCTCACCACACAGACTTCCCTATAGGGCTGCTTGAGGGTCCCCACAATAGGCGCAGCTGGCTTCTTCTCCCCAAGCAAGGGAGCCCCATACAGTGCCTTTTATGACCCGGTATTAGAAGTCAACACCGTTACTTCTGCCATGGTCTACTCCTTAGAGGCGAGGCTCTAAGTCCAGCCCACCACACTCAAGGGAAGGGCTGTTAAAAAGAGAAGTGTCAAAGAACACAGAATTTTTATTTTTATTTTTTTTAAGATTTATTTGAGAGAGAGAGCACAAGCAGGGGCAAGGGTAGAGGGAGAGGGAGAAGCAGACTTCTCACTGAGCACAGAGCCCAACATGGGGGTCCAGGCAGGGCTCAATTCTAGGACCCCGAGACCATAATCCAAGCTGAAGTCAGACATTTAACTGAGCCACCCAGGCACCCCTAACTTGGAACATATTTTAAAATCACAACAGGGGTTACAAACTCAAGAGGCACATAGGTACCTCCTCATGGAGGAACTCAAACACCACCCATAAAGTATATTTACTCGAAAATTGAGCCCTTAACTGACCTAGTTTTTTAATCTACCAGTTTCTAGAACATACAGGAATAGAAGAATGTGGTAAAGGATACCAAGAATCACAACCAGCCATATCAGACCATAAGAAATCCCACAGGAAGCTTGGGAGGGAGGAGGAATGTGGTAGAATAAAAGACTTAGATATCTATCAAACACACAAATACAGTGTGTGAACTCTGTGATGAAATTTGGAAGGTTTTGGGCTTGTGAGCAAGCGGCTTAGAAAGAATT
The DNA here is from genome assembly GCA_028646535.1 of Procyon lotor. Classification (NCBI taxonomy): domain Eukaryota; kingdom Metazoa; phylum Chordata; class Mammalia; order Carnivora; family Procyonidae; genus Procyon; species Procyon lotor. The sequence goes on along the minus strand of JAQQSY010007723.1, from coordinate 9,268 downwards.
CTTGAGATGTTCTTGGTGCAAAAAGGTGATTTTATTACAGCACAGGGATAGGACCTATGGACAGAAAGAGTTGCACTGGGTTTGTCTGATTATATACTTTTTTTGTGTTATTTTTTTTTTTTAAGATTTTATTTATTTATTTGACAGAAAGAAGAAAAGGGACAGAGAGAGAAAAGCACAAGCAGGGGGAGCAGCAGAGGCAGAGGGAGAAGCAGACTCCCCGTGGAGCCCGGAGCCCGATGTGGGACTCGATCCGGGGACTCCAGGATCATGACCTGAGCCGAAAGCAGTCGCTTAACCAACTGAGCCACCCAGGCACCCTACATACTTTTTAATTAGTGGGGGTTAGGAATAGCATAGATCTCTAAGGAATTTGGAAGCAAGGCTTTCAGGGCCTTGAGGGGCTAGCCGCTATTAGGATAGGTTACCTTTAGTCTTTAATAAAACATAAACATTAAGGCACTGAGGCAGCCATGAGTTCCTTGAGGAAAGTCACACTCTACGTGTTTCAGGTTATCAGTGGGCTGCAAGCTATAAGGAGATTTCAGCTACATTTCTCTTACCTTTGTTTCCCTCATGATCTGGATGGTGATTTGAACAAACCAACAGGAAAAAGACATTTATGAGGTGGCTCAGTTTGTTATGTGACCAACTCTTGATTTCAGCTCAGGTCATGAGATCCAGCCCCAAGTCCAGCTCCATGTGGAGTCTGCTTGGGATTCTCTCCCACCCTCTGTCTCTGTGCCCTGCTCCTGCTCTCTCTCAAAATACATAAATAAGGGGCACCTGAGTGGCTCAGTCTTTAAGTGTCTGCCTGCGGCTCAGGCCCTGATTTCAGGGTCCTAGGATCCAGCCCCACATCTGGCCCCCTGCTTGGAGGGAAGCTTACTTCTGCCTCTCCCACTCCCCCTGCTTGTGTTCCCTCTCTCACTGTGTCTGTCTCTGTCAAATAAAGAAAATAAAATCTTTAATAAATAAAATCTTTAAAAAAGACATTTATGAAACAACCGGGGACTTCTGAATACTGATCTATATTAGATATTAAAGAATTATAGGGGCGCCTGGATGGCTCTGTGAGTTAAAGCCTCTGCCTTCTGCTCAGGCCCTGATCTCAGGGTCCTGGGATCGAGCCCCGCATCAGGCTCTCTGCTCAGCGGGGAGCCTGCTTCCCCCTCTCTCTCTGCCTGCCTCTCTGCCTACTTGTGATCTCTCTCCTCTCTGTCAAATAAATAAATAAAATTTAAAAAAAAGAATTATTGCATTTTTTAACATCTGATTGAAACTCCTTTTAGAGATAGGAAACATTGACAGAAACATTTCCAAATGAGGTGATATACTGCCCGAGATTTGCTTTAAAATAATGGAAGAGGAGAAGAGGAAGCAGAATAAATAAAACACGACTGGCCATATGTTTGACAACTACAGAAGCTGGGTGCTAGGGACTTGGGAAAGCCTTAACTATTCTAATTTAAAATTCCCTTAATACATTAGGGAAAAAAAGATTTAACTGTTTAGAAGACAGAAAAGAGGAAAAAGGGGATATTTTTTCATTTAAGATGTGAGCGCCTTCACCCGGCTTGATTGCCGACGACAAGCCTAGAACATGAATGACAGATGCAGGAAAGCACAAAGGAGGGAAAGCAGCCCAGCCAGCGAGCTTGAAGGCCGAGAAGGGACCTCATCGGGGTTTTTCCAAGAGGCCAGAAAGTAAGCTCTGGCGCCCCCGCCAGGACGTCGGTTCCCACCCTCTGATTAAACTCTGACGGGCCCGGCAGCAGTCCACGCCTGCGCAACACGGACCCCCGGCAGAGGAGCTCAAATCCCTTTACCCCACAATTCCCCGCGACCTTCCGCGGAGCAAAACGAGGCCGAGGTTATCGCATGGTTTTCTGGGAAATGCAGTTCGAGTGCCACGCTGGAGCCACCGCCCAGCGCCGGCGAGACTCGGCGCTTCACGGGACACTGCGCGGGGTTCGCTGAGCAGTGCGCTGCTGCCCCCAAATGGCAGCTGGTGGTTATTGCACGCGTCTGAGACGCCTGAGGTTGCAGGGACTTGGGAAACGAGCGTCAACCTGGGAAACTCTGGGAAATCTCCTCTGTGGAGGCTGACCCCAGATGTACAAAGGTGGGGTGAAGTAAGAAATTAAGGTGAAGGGGCGTCTGGGTGGCTCAGTCGTTAAGTGTCTGCCTTCAGCTCAGGTCATGATCCCAGGGTCATGGGATCGAGCCCCGCATCCGGCTCCCTGCTCAGCAGAAAGCCTGCTTCTCCCGCTACCATTCCCTCTGCTTGTGTTCCCTCTCTCGCTGTGTTTCTCGCTGTCAAATAAATAAAATCTAAAAAAAAAAAAAAAATTAAGGTGAAAAAATTAGGGCAGGTCCCGCTGTGAGAAATAAATAAAGCCAGCCTTATGTAGTCGTTATTATACCTACTGCTAGTCTTTACTGAGTAAGGCATTTATCTATGTGCCTGGAGCTGATTTACGCGCTTACTATGTATTAGTTCATTTAATGCTCACAACACAGTCGTTTGGGGGAAGGGCTGTCATCGCCTCCAGTTTATAGGAATGAAGCTGAAACCCAGAGGGAAGGAATACTTGTTCAGTCCCCTGGGGGTTGCATAACAGAGCTGCGGTTTGAACCCAGCCTGCCTGGCTTTTGAGTGTGCTTTTCCTCAGTGAGGTTAGACCACCTCTCTTAAGCTACTGAATCGTCTCAAGTTCGTAATTGGTACGTGAATCAACTCCAGCAAGCCATCTGGCATGTCCAGTTACTGACTTAGCTCAGCTCCGAGACAAGGGTTGCATTCAGCCCAGGTCTGTGTTTAGCACAGGGATCAAGTTCCTGATGGGCACGAATCACCAAAGGGATTATTTCAAGCCTACAAAGCCCTGTCCCTTTTTGTTCAGGTGATTCCTATTCACATCTCTATCCCATTCCTTCTCTCATACCAGCACCACTGGCAGATTTAGTGATTGGTTCTCCTTCCCGCACCGCCAACCAGCTTATTCGTAATTGTCACGGTAAAGAAAAAAAAAAAGAGAGAGAATCTGTCTGCTTTTACATCCCAGGCATGGACTGTGTCCACTTCATGAACATGTCCCCAGTATGGGAGGCCTGACGTACATTGGGGGGGGATCAAAAACTGTGGAGTGTTGTATATTTACTGTCTTCCATCTGCAATATGAAATCAGGATTCATGGACTCTGGCTGAACTTAAATTGGTAGGTGCTGGTTGAGAAGTTGGGGGACATCCCCTTTAAGGCTCCTCGCTCTGACAACTCTCTGACACAGGAGGAGCCTAAGCCTTGGGATCTTTTTCTAAAGTGATCAGTTTTTGTTTTTATACATCGACAATTTCAATGATGCATGTGTTTATGCACAGGTGTGTTTTCTATCCCTGGTGGGTGTCTGATGTGACTCTGTGTTCCCCATGTGTGAGAGAGAGTCTGAGTCACCCCAGGAAAAACTTCGAGGAGCTAATGAGGGGCTTCTGCACATGCAGACTCATGCACAGTGTGACCCCAAGTTCCCCCGAATGCAGGGACTGCATGGGAAGAAGTCACATACCTGAGGGCACAATGGAATTTGCCCAGCTCAACAGCGTTATGAGGAGCTTCATGCTCCTTCTAGTCTTGATTTCTTTCTTTTTAAAAGTATTTTTTTTAATTTTATTTTTTATTTATTTGACAGAGATAGAGAACAGAAGTAGGCAGAGCAGCAGGCAGAGGGAGAGGGAGAAGCAGGGTCCCCGCCAAGCAGGGAGCCCGATGCGGGGCTCGATCCCAGGACTCTGGGATCATGTCCTGAGCCGAAGGCAGCTGCTTAACCCACTGAGCCACCCAGGCACCCCTCTTTTTAAAAGTATTATTAAGCAAACCAGGTTAGGTCTCCCACCCACAGGAACTGTGATGGAACTGCTCATTGATCTCCAATATCCCTTCTCCCCAGCTTTTGTAGTACAGGAACTTCTGATATTTGGCTGGGAACATGGCTGCCCAGAATAAAAACTACATTTCCCAGTCTACTTTGCAACTACAAGTGGCCATGAGACAAAATTCTGGCTAATGAAATAGAAACAAGTTTTAGGGGCGCCTGGGTGGCTCAGTGGGTTAAAGCCTCTGCCTTTGGCCCGGGTCGGGTCATGATCTCAGGGTACTGAGATCGAGCCCCACATCGGGTTCTTTGCTGGGCGGGGAGCCTGCTTCCTCCTCTCTCTCTGCCTGCCTCTCTGCCTACTTGTGATCTCTTGTCTGTCAAGTAAATAAATAAAATCTTTAAAAAAAAGATTTTTTTTTTTTAAAACAAGTTTTAGTTGCACATATTCCTTAAAGGCAAGAGGTATCCTGGCCCTTCCCCTCTCCCTGGTGCCTGCAGCTGATAATGTGGAAATCATGAGAAGGTGAAGGGAGAGCAGCAAGACCCATGTATGGAGACAGGCCTCTGACACGGAGGGATCACCATACCAGCTCTCAGTGATTAAATGAGACTTTACATGAGAAATAAACTACCTTGTTTAAGCCACTATTATTTTGGTCCCCTTTGTTATACCAGCAAAACATTACAGTAACTAATAAAAGACAAAGAACAGTCTCCTTGGCCCCCAGCTATCAGCTAAGGAATAAAGCCTCATCCTGCCCAACCTCTTCTTTACTCAGCCTATTTCACCTTCGCCTACCCAGCCGCCCCCCACCCTTCCTATAATCATCAAGTCCTCCAACACCTCCCAGGTTTCCAGCAAATTTAATGCATGAGTCTCAAAAGTCAATGGCAAGGTGAATAAAATAAAAATGGGCTCCGGGAAGAGGGCCATGGGCACACACAGGGAGGGGCAACGAGTAGGCGAGTTAGTTGGAGCAGGGGGATGCCTTTCCTTGGGTGTCACATCTCATCCAACCCATAGTCTTCCTCGGGAAAGTCTCCCACAGTCACAACCGATGGCTTGACGAAGGCGCCGTACTTGGCTTGGCATTCGAAGTAGCGCTTCCCATTCACACTGCAGGGCATGATGGGGGAGGCGGTGGTCAGAAAGGGCCTCAACATGGCTCCCACCCCAGATGCTCACCCACATGCCCTTACACGTATAAGCACACATATGCACGCACAGACACACACACAGGAGCCCCACTGGGATCACTTATTACCTGCCATCGTTTTTCCCTAGTGGCTCATCATAGCGGATGCCAATCCAGTAGCCGGGCTTGAAATCTGTGAGTCCTGCCCAGGGAAGAAAGCCCAGTGAAACCTCCGGATGCAGCTCCCCCCAGATTCACCCTCATCGAGTATAAAGCCTATCTTGGCAAAAACCTCTCCTTGCTACCACCCAGGGCCGCCTCCATCTCCCACCCAGACTAATACAGTAGCCCCCTTCACTGGGCTCACTGTTCCTAGCCGGGATCCCCTGTTTATTCAACACCCCAGTCAGAGGAGTCTTTGTAAAAATTTAAAGTAAGTAGCCCTGCTACCTTGCCCACATTTCTCAAAGGCCGCCCATCTCACTCGCCATAAAATGCACACTGCTTATGATCAAATGATTTCTTTCTTTCTTTTTTTTTTTTTAAGATTTTATTTATTTGACAGTGAGAAACACAGAGAGAGAGGGAGCACAAGCAGAGGGAATGGTAGCGGGAGAAGCAGGCTTCCCCCTGAGCAGGGAGCCCGGTGCGGGGCTCGATCCCAGGACCCTGGGATCACGACCTGAGCCAAAGGCAGATGCTTAACAACTGAGCCACCCAGGCGCCCCGATCAAATGATTTCTTGACAAGGGTGCTGAGACTATTCAACGAGGAAAGAATAGTCTTTTCAACAGATAGTTCTGCAACAACTAGATATCTGCATGCAAGAGAAGAAAGTTGGACTCCTAACTCATGTCCCACACATAAACTAACTCAAAATGGGTCAAGATAACAGCAGCAAAAATTGGATTTCATGAAAATTTAAAAATGTTCTGCTTCAAAGAACACTATCAAGGAAGTAAAAAAAGACAACCACCCTACAGAATGAGAGGGAAAAAAAAGAATGAGAGAAAATATTTGCAAATCATATATATGATAAGCGAATTGTATCTAGAATACATAAAGAATTCTTACATCTTATGGGCTGCACCGTGCCTGCCAAAATTCACACAGTGATGTCCTAACCCTCAGTACTTCAGAATGTGACTGTATTTGGAGACAGGGCCTTCAAAAAGGTGATTAGGTTAAAATGAAGCCACTGGTGGTATCTAATCTAATCCGATTGGTGTCTTTGTAAGAGAAGGAAATCTGGACATACACAGAGACCAGGGATGAACCCTCACCCAGAGGGAAGACCACACGAGTCCCCTGCAAGAAGGCAGCCAAGGAGAGAGGCCTCAGAAAAAACCAAACCTACCACGGCCTTGATCCTGGGACTGCCAGCCTCCAGAACTGAGAGAAACACATTTTTTGTCATTTAAGCCATCCAGTGCGTGGCCCCCAAAACTAATACACAACTCAACAACAAAAACTAAATGACCCAGTTAAATGGGGAAAGGATCTGAATAGACAGTTTTTTGGGTTTTTTTTTTAAAGATTTTTATTTATTTATTTGACAGAGAGATCACAAGCAGGCAGAGAGGCAGGCAGAAAGAGGGGGAAGCAGGTTCCCCGCTGAGCAGAGAGCCGGATGCGGGGCTTGATCCCAGGACCCTGAGATCATGACCTGAGCCGAAGGCAGAGGCTTAACCCACTGAGCCATCCAGGCCCCCCTGAATATACAGTTCTCTAAGTAAGACATACAAATGGCTCCTACAAGGACGGTCAATCTCATTAGCCATCAAAGGAATGCAAATCAAACCCACAGTGCTGTCCCAGGTCATACACACTAAAATGGCTCTAACTAAAATTCACACAGTGATGTCCTAACCCTCAGTTAGGCCCTCATACGCGGCTGGTGCCACGATGACATGGTGTAGCTCCTCAAAAGGTTACACAGAGTGACCATGTGACCCAGCAACACCACTCCCACGTGCAGAGAAATGAAAATCCGCGTCTAGACATATTCTTATACAAGGATGTCCACAGCAGTATTATTCGTAATAGACAAGACGTGGGAAGGACCCAGACGTCCATCAACCGAGGAACGAATATGTAAAATGTGGTCTATCCAATCAACTCGGCATGAGTCGGCTATAAAGAGAAACAAAGGGGCGCCGGGGTGGCTCAGTGGGTTAAAGCCTCTGCCTTCGGCTCAGGTCATGATCTCGGGGTCTAGGGATCGACCCACGCTTCGGGCTCTCTGCTCAGCGGGGAGCCTGCTTCCCCCTCTCTCTCTGCCTGCCTCTCTGCCTACTTGTGATCTCTCTCTCTCTGTCAAATAAATAAATAAAATCTTAAAAAAAAGAAAATTAAAAAAAGAGAGAGAGAGAGAAACAAAGCACCGACACGTATCACAACACGTATCTCAAGGACGAAATTGAGAACTCAGTGAAACAAGCCAGTCCCGAAAAACCGTGTCTTGTAGGACTGCATTTATATGAAACGTCCAGAACAGGCAGATCTACAGAGACGACATTGACTAGTGGCTGCCCAGGACTGGGGTAGTCAAGGCTGCAGAAATGGAGATGGTTGCTAATGCTTATGGAGTTTCTTTCTGGGGAGACGAAAATGTTCTAAAATTGACTGTGGTTATGGCTGCACAATTCTGAACATACTTAAAACCAAGGAACTGTATGCTTTGTTTTATGGTATATGAATTATATCTCAATAAAGCTGTTATTAAAAAAAAACCAAAAAACAAACCCGGGGCACCTGGGTGGCTCAGTCGGTTAGGCGGCTGCCTTCAATTCAGGTCATGATCCCAGGGTCCTGGGATCGAGCCCTTGCTCAGCAGGAAGTCTGCTTCTCCCTCTACCCTTTCCCCGCTCATGCTCGCTTGTGCTCTAATAAATAAATAAAAACCTTTAAAAAATTAAAAAAAAAACAAAACAAAACCAAAAAACCCAACTGCTCTCCACTGTCTTCAAGGCTCTGCATGGTCCAGCCTCACTCCTGCCCTGACCTCACCTCTTACCTCTCTCATTTCCTCCCCAAGAGCTGACTTCCTTTCCTGCCCCAGAAGGTCCAGCCTGTTCTTGCTCCGGGCCTTTGCACTCCCCGTGCCCTCTGGCTGGAGCACCCTTTCCTTCCCCCAGGAAGCCTCTGGGATCACTCTCCAGGACGGGTCTGGTGCTGCCTCTCCGCTCACACAGCCCCCTCAACCTCCCCTCCTCCCGGCCCTCATCACCTTCTCCATCTCAGCTCTGACAGCGCGCCCTGTGTTTTCACCTCGGAACTGACCCCTCTAGCCTCCCCCACCACAACCACGCTGTCCTGCCTCTGCGGCCCGCTGCCCTGCCATGAACACTCCTCGAGGTCACTGTCATCACTGGGTCCGTCTCCCCTGCCGGACTGGGATCCCCCTGAGGGCTGGGTCGCCGGCGCGGCCCACCTGAGGGCCGAGCAGAAGGCCTCCATGGGCCACGTACCTACATACATGACGGTGCCCCGGCGAGGGGGCTGCCCGGGCGCCCGCACCTCACAGCGGCTGCCCACGGGGATGGCGCTGGCCTGGGTCTTCTCCTCGTTCAGGCGCTGGGTGGCCTCGGCCTCTTGCTGTGCCCGCTCCTCTTCGTTGTACCGGCCTAGCTTGCTGCGCTTCAGGAAGGAGCGGACTGAGTCTGAGGGTGGGGTGGGGGACAAGGCTTAGACACGGTTTCCCTGGTGTGGCCTCTGGTCTAAATGGGATCACCTTTCAGCCATACAGGGCGACATTCAGAGAGAAACTCTTCTGGGGTCGGAGTGCTGCCGCCCAAGCCCCGAGTCTCCCACTATAGCCCCGGCTTCTCCCCAGGACCCCTAAGGCCGCCCTACAATCCAGAAACTAAAAGGAAGGTGCCTGCCTCCAGTCTTCCCATGTCCCTTCAGCACCATATTCCCTCCAACCAGCCTCTCCTCGGCTTACCCACTACACATTCTGATCCGTTTTAACTCCTCCCCCGTGTGGGAACCCCCCACCCCAGACTTCCCTCTCATGCCCCCATCTGCTGGCCCACAGGCCCTCAGACCTCCCAGCCCCCATTCACACCCCACCCCCTGGACCCCTCCAAGCCCTATCTGTCCACACACCAACCTCGTCCCATGCCCTCCACGTGCCATGTCTGTCTGTCCCCCCTGCCCACACCACCGACCTCCCCACAGTGTCCCTGTCTGCCCCCGACCTCTGTCCACCCACACAGACCCCCGCTGGCCCCCACATACCCCCATCCATCCCT
>JAQQSY010007722.1:0-10286 GCA_028646535.1 Procyon lotor | reverse complement strand
CACACTATTCCCTTCGTGTGCAAGACCCGGCCCAGGCCTCCACTCCCTCCTCCTCGCTCCACACCGGCCTCAGCGTCACCTCCGCACACACGCCTTCCCTCCTTCCGACCTCTTATCATGTCTCCCGGCTTCCCCAGCTAGGACGGAAAGGGGGGCCCTGGGGCACACTCTGGACGCTGCGGGCACAGGGGACAGACGAGGAGCAAGGGCCAGAGACATTTGCCTGACAGCGGGGCCCTGACGGGGGCTCGACCTGGGCTGGGAGGAGCCCGAGCGTCCCTACCTGGCCGCTGGGGCGTTGGCCGATAGTTCTGGAAAACCGGGCTACGGTCCCCATCAGCCAGGTCGTCCCGGGAACAGAAGCAGCGCATGTTTATGGTTCTACAGATGAGTTATCTTGAGGGACCGGCCTGCGTGGTCCTGTATGTGTGTTTATATGTTTATAAATTTATAGTCTACATTCTCTCTCTATGTATATTTATGCTATATATTTATACTCTATTTACACCATGTGTGCACATATTTATACATAGTATATATTCCTATGCTGTGTATTTATACTTTTTATACTATATATTTGCACGTTTATACATAGTATATATACACTATATATTTATACTCTATATACTACATATTTACGCTATCTATTTATACTCTACTTATACTATATATTTGTATTTTTACTATTTGTATTCTATATTTATGCTACATATTTATACTCTAGTTATATATTTATATATCTATGCATAGTATATATGCTATATTTTATACTGTACTATATATTTATGACATATTTATACTCTATCTTATGTATTATATATTTATAAGTAGTATGTATACCGTACTTATATTTATACGATGTGTGCTATGTATACTTATGCTATATATTTATACTGTTTTTATACTATATATTTAGATATTTATCCATATATACTTACTGTATATTTATACTACATATATGTACTCTCACAATATCAGTGGTGTTAACATAATAACAAATGAAAAAGAGTCTTTGCTTCCAAATGATGTGTCCCTTATATTGTTTGGAAATATGCAGGTTAAGATACTTTTTACTTGCTAATCATGCTGTGCTCCCTCCCTGTCCCCCCTCCCCTGAACCAAGGCTAAATGAATAACCTGCTAAGCTTCCTCTCCTGCCTTTCTCTGCTCACACGGTTCTGTGCTAGTAAGTATACGGAGATACACGCGTGTGCATGTAATGCATACATAAAGGTTAAGATTTTATGGAACTTTCTACAACAGGTGCACATTCATAACACGGCGCAGAGTCCGGCAGGCCCGGCTCCAGCTTCTGCTGCTTTTGAAGGACTTGAGAGCTTGAAGCCCCAGCTGCTGGTCCACAACATATTCTCCGATAGACTGGAGTGACGGACTCGGGACAAAAGAACAACGCGGGAGATCGTCTTTCGGTCCCACCAAGGTGCGTGCTCTCACCTGACGCGCTCTCACCGACGGTGGTGCCGCTCCCCCTGCTGAGACCCGGTGTGGCCGAGCCCCGCGCCGTAAGGGGCTCCGTTCCCACTTCCCATGCTGCACGGGAAGGGGCGTCTGGTGCGCGGGCATCCCTGAGGCTCGGGCCGGTCCTCTCCACCTCCCCCTGAATTCAAGGTCTCCGCCAGTCGTCAGCATCCCACACGGGACAGTTGTGTGACCTTACTTTTTTCTCATCCGGTTATTTACATCGGTGTACGCTCACCGATAATTAGTATGTACTTTGGGCTATGATCCCATACGACTTTGAGATGCCCTTTGAGAGCCCCTGCGGGAGCAGAAGGGGCCGCTGGTGTAGCCTCATGGTCCGTAGCTGTTTGGGGTAGCTCTTCACCACCTTCTCGCACCCAAAGGTCCGTCGATGCAGCTTCTCGTCCTTCCTTCCTGAACCTGAGCATCAGGCATTTCTCGGAAAAACAAGCCCAGTTTCCTTTTTTTTCTTTTTAATTCAAGTATGTGGACACACAAACTTATCTTAATGTTATATTACTTTCAAGTGCCCAACATAGTGATTTGACAATTACGTGTGTGACAAAATGCTCCCCGTGATAACTCTAGTTACCATTGGTCGCCACACAAAGTTATTCCAATACGATGGATTATATTGATTATATGCATCTTGCTCTAATTTTCATCCCCGTTCTCGATTTCATAACTGGACGTTTGTACCTCTAAATGTCTCGAGCCCGGTGCACCTATTCCCCACTGCCCCCCAGCCCAGCGACTACCAGTTAGCGCTTTGTAAGAATTGCTAACTTAGTAACCTGGTGAGTATCTTTTCATACTTTTCTCGCTGCTCACCTAATTACACACAAACGAATATTTAGAGATGTGAGCCTACACATACAGGACGGATCCAATCCTTCAACTAATTATTTTACAAAAGGAAATCGTTTAAAATGAAAGGAAAATACTTTCCTGCAATTCTCTCTTCAATGTAACTATAAACCGTGGAAACTGCTCGGCTTTCGATTGCCGGTCTCCCAGCGCTGCGTCCCCGGCCGTGAGGGAGCACCGCTCCCGCTCCAGACCTGCAACCGTGATGGGCACTGTAGTCCTGCTGTGCTGAGGGGCAGCGGCCCATTCTTGGTGCTGGAACCGGACCTCCTGCTGCAGCCCAGTGTCCTTCCAAGGCCAGTGGGCCACCCGGGCTGTGCTCCGAGCCCTGCTGTCCCCGCCGCCCGCCCGTGTCTCCATCTCCTCCCACCAGTCGTCCTTGCAGGGTTTTGAAAGGAGAAGGCATGTGATGTGATGTGCAGGTCTAGGAGGTCACCCTGGCCGATAGGAGGAGCAGACACACCAGAGCCGGGACACCCCTTTGGCAGGTACGGCCGTCACTATTTGGAAATCGAAGGCGCCTTGCTTGGACTGATGCCGGGACTTTCAAGGGAGACATTAAACGTTCCATCAGTCTAGGCTCTGCCACTGGACCGCCGTTCCCTTGTGCCTGCGACTTTTCTTACAGAGGACTGCTGAATGTTCCCTTTTTGCATCGACATAATCACACGGTTTTTCCGTCTTAATCGAATGTCGGCATTTTACTGCCTTCGAACCGTCCCTCTGTAATTGATTATTCCGGGAGTTCTCTTGAGGTGCTTTTAAGGACACCGCTCGGTTCTATTTTTCAACATTTTATTCAGAACCGGGATGGACACATTTCCTCTTGAAATTGTGTTATTGTGAGAGAACCGACGATGAAACTTCTCCAGTAACTGGGGTGACTTTGCAACCTCGATTTTTATCCCGCGCTCCGGGGTAATTTCACTCTCGCTGCAATGGTCAAGTATTTAAAGATCGGGCAGAATTAAGGTTGGAGTCACGTGTGCTTCACATCTTTTTAAAAATGTGATGAGCTTGCTTCCTTTTTCTGATCCTTCTGTGGAGATTGTTACGTTTTCTTCGTCCGACGGACATTTTGACGGCTCGTTTCCCGTGCATCGCTGTGGAATCACACAGATCATTCTCTCCTGATCCCACTGGTCCCCTTGTTTGTGTGTCTTTTCTTTTCTAATCTCGGCAGCATTTGTTCCCCCACTTTTCCCTTCGCAGGCTCATGAGAATGTCACCATTTTGCTGTTGTTTTAAAGAAACTACATTTCACTAAAAACAACCAAAAAAATTGGAAGGAATATCCCCTGCACGTCATAGGAAGGGGAAAAGCAAACGCCTCGCTTTTAGTTCCTCGGGTCCCATTCTTAATTTCAAATTTATTCATTTCAGCCTTTGTCTTTACGAAATCTCTCTCCCTGGTCCTATTTTTCCTGTAATTTTTTTTATTTCCGTATTTCTATATTCTTTACATAAGTACCGAGTTCCTTTATTTCTAACCTTTCTTTTTTAGTAGTGGAGGCATCTAAGATTATGCATTTTCCCTGGAGGATAATCACCACAAGGTTTGATGTGAAATTTTCTCCCTTTTCTTGCTTTCTGGTCTTTGTGGAGCCTCAGTTCCTTGCAGGCCTGTGGGTCCCCATTTGGCGATCCCTGGGCGTCGCCAGGGACCCACAAGGGAGGGTCCCGCTTGCTGGAATTAGCCACACCTGCACAAGCTGATGTGCTTTGGTCCCTGACTTTGAGGGACACTCACCCATCGGCCTTGAATTACAACTTTCTAAGCTCAGTTTTAATTACAAATTTCACTCTTACAAGCTTATGCAGATCGTGTGGAAAGAGCAGGGGCTGAGAACCACTCCAAAAGGCGGGCCACAGGCACTGCCAAGAGGGCAGGGAAGTCGAAGAGCTTCCAGAAGATGCACAAATATGGATATTCACTACCAGGATTCCTATAGGTTTATATTTGCAAACCTTGGCTGTTGCCACCCATTTGACTCAAGTAAGACTCGGTCAAATTTAAAATTATTTTCTCTTGGTTTTTTTCTTTTTCCCCAAAAATAACCCTGTTTGTATGTTCCCTTCCCTCCCTCCTTTCTCAGAAGCATTCTTACTTTTTAAGGCTAATTCTGCACTTTTTAACCCCATCGTCTGCACTTTAAGGGAGCTAGACTCCCAATCTCAACGTTCTGGGTCACGAGAAAAAAAATGCATCGATGGCAATAGCGTGAGAGGGTTACAGGACCGTTGGTACATGACGAAACAGCTCTGCGGCAACTTCTGAGCTTCGGGAATGTGTCAGGAGCGACAGGTGCAGGGTGGGAGCTCTCTCCGCGACGGTCTCCGCATCGGACACAACTCTGACTCATCCCGATAGAGCACAATGTTGGAAATGACATTTCCGGCGGGCCGGTCATTGTTGCTCAACCAACCAAGTTCAGGCTGCCCTTACCCCGGGACCAAGGGGACAAAGGAATGATGAATGACTTGCTGTCCAGCTGCGTCCTTTCCGAACGAATGGTTCCCACCAGTGTCTCGAACCGCACGCAGGAGAGCCTCCCACGGAACAAAGGAGCACAGCCGCGCGCCGCCAGACGTTTGTTTAAATGTCACCTGTGCACGGCGTAATGAGTATTGAAGGAGTTCCATTCCAGATGATAAACCAGTTTGGGGGGAGGAAGATGAAGTAATTAATTATTCAAGGGCAAGGATTTCTCCTCCGCCGCGTGTCCCCAGGCCGCCCTCCCCCGTGGCTGTCTGAGCGAGAAACGGGCCGCACGCGACGTCCCTAGGTGCTTTCTCAAGTCAGAACCCGCGGCCGCCCGCTGGAAATGGTCAGCCTTCCACGACCGGCCGAGAAGATGCCCCACTTGGGAACGCCATCCGTTCCCCGATCTGGTACCCCCGCCACCGGCCTCTGCCCGTGCAGGTGACTTCGCGCCCCTCACCCCTCCTGCCGGCAAATCCAGGGCCAGAAGTGAATCGACACCAAGTTCACGTCCCAGAACCCTTCCTTCCAGCAGTGGATTCCTGAAGAGAATACCCGAAAACCCGTGACATCTGGGTGGGACGTTTCTCTCTGCCGGACGGGGGGCTCCCTGTGTCACCGCTCTGCCCACAGGGCCACCGCCTTCTCTGAAAGAGTCAGACCGTGTCCTCTTTTGGTTCCAAATACAGGCTTTCGGGCTGATGGAAGATAAGGCTTCCTTCTGGTTTAATGTGACTCTGACCCAGACATGTTCCTCCAAAAATCTTCCGGTGTCAGGGCTCTCCAGGGAACTGGAGCCGGCAGGGGTGTGCCCGTGCGCGAGCGCGCGTGTGCACGTGTGCATGTTGTACGGAACTCGCTCGTGGGATTGCAGAGCCTAACGTAGGCACTGGGTAAGCCGGAGGCCCGGACGGCGAGGACAGGGACACCCTCTGAAGGCCAGCAGGCTCCGGATACAAGGAGACCCCCGGTTTCTTTCGGAGTCTGGAGGTGGGAGAAGGCTGCTGTCCCCCATGAAGGCAGGCGGGAGGGATCCCCTTTGTCTTGGGGAAGGGTCGATTGACCCTATGACGCCCGTCCACAGTAGGGACGACAATCTGCTCTACTGGGTCCACTGATTGAAACGCGGATCCCGTTCCACCCTAACAGAGACACCCAGAACAATGCGCGCCCGGATGTCTGGGCACAGGACACGATCCACGGCAAGAGAGGACAAAGGCAGAGCCGGGGAGACCAGGGCCACACGCTGAGTGTTGGCGGCGGGGCGGGGAGACCAGCCCGGGTGATCGCGCAGACAGAATCCCCAGGAGGGCGGCGGCAGCCGGAAGAGGAGAAGTTTCTCCCTGTGCTGAATCCCAGGGCCGAGGGGCACCGGGGAGGATGGGTGTGCAGAGAAGCACAAGCCAAAAGGATGCTCTCTGCACACGGGGTGAAGGGATCGCGCACCCCGCGCTCAGGTGGCTCCACGAGCGGAACCCCAGGAGGAAAGCGAAGAAATAATCGCTAGGAAAGTGGAATGATGTTCCCCGGAGAGATGGGAGTCACACAGCCGGTGCCCCAGAGCGGCCTCCTCCTGGATTCGGCACCTGGGGGCGGGGAGCCCAGCCTGCTTCCAGGGGCCTGTAGGTGCCCCAAACCCGAGGTCTGGGGGCTCCCGCCGGCCCACAGTTGGGGCGCTGCAGCCTGCTCTCTCGAGAAGAAGCTGACACAGACCCAGGAAAACCACAGGAAATGCAGTGGATGTGATGTGTGCAGGCCATTAATGAAAGCAACGTCTGTGCGATGGCGAGCCTAGGGGTCAGCCCAGGAGCACGGTGCCCTGGGGGATGGCCACTGCGCGGTCGTCCCCCCAGCAAGGCGACCGTCCACCCCTGTCGGATACCTCTGCACCCCTAGGGCTGAGCTGTCCAAGAGCAAGTTAGACTGGGGGGCTTCGGGCATTCACACAGCAGGGAGAGAGGCCCCTGCTGCTGGCCCATGACGTTTACTGAGATTCTGCTCTTCCGTCTGCTGCAGGACGAGCCGGAGCACCGCCGTCCCCCGTTTGCACCGGGGTATGCCCCTCCTTTGCATCCTCGCCTTGACCCCAGACACCCCTTCCCCCCGCCTCTCACTCCACTTTCCCCCTCCCGTCCGCCCACACATCCCCATTCCTGAGAGCGCCGATGCCACCCTCCGTGGCACACACCTGTCTCAGCCGCCACTCCCCGTGCCTCCTGGGCCGCCCGGCTCTCAGGACAGGGGACCGTCCCCAATCACTTCGTGTCCTTCCCCACCATCCATCTCAGCAGCCGAGACCGCGCCATAGCCCAGAGCTCAGGAGGCGCTTGTCAGCCCAGCTGGGCTGCTCGCAGTCCCACCAGCTCTGGAGCTGGACCCAGCAGAAGCCCGGGGCTTCCTGTCCTACACTCCTGCCCGCTCACAGGTGGCCGTGCTCCCCAGCTGGGTGTTTGCACTCCGCCACGCTCCTGTTCTCCCGAGACCCCCCGAATGCTGGGTTCCTTCCCCACTTGCAACACCCATAAATGATACCATCCCGTGGACATTGCTTTGTGACTGTCTTTGCTCACTTACTGTCACATCTGTGAGTCCCTTGCAGCCCGGAGTGCACAGTTCGCTTGTACTTCTGAATACTACTACTCCCTACACGTTAGGTAGTGTGTATTTATTAGCACCTTTCGCTATTTTGAACAATAACTGCATAAATGTGTTTTATATGTGGTGCCTTGTCAGCGAGTGTGAGCATCTAGGTCTGTGGCAGGAGTGACTTCGCTGGGCTCCATACCCTCAGCTTTGCCAACGGGGCCGGGTGCTCTTCCTCCGTGTGGCACCGGGTCACGGGCCTGCGTAGGGTATATAGGAGTTCATGGCAGTTCCACACCCTCTCTGACACCTGGGATTCTCTGATTTTTATTGGATTCAGTAAGACCAGTGAGAAAGGGTGTCTGCTTATTTAAATGCTCATTTCATCAATTACTAGTGAGGCTGAACATTACAAAAATATGTTTACTAGTCATTTGCTTTTCTTGTGAATTGACTCGGGTCATTTGCACATGTCGCTTCTTTTTAAAAAGATCTTGCTTACTTTCAGAAAGTAGGTATTCACTGTTAAACTTTGGCTTAGTGCAGGGAAAATATTTTCTTCCGGGCTGTCTTTGTTTTTATGTTGTTTTAACAAGCAGCAATATTAAAATTTAATATACTCGAACCTTTATTTTTCTTCTCTTTCTGCGTCTTTTTAATGAAATCCCACATTCTCATTCTTCTAATGTTCTCGTGAGTAATTGAAAGTTGTGCATTCCACATTTCAATGGGTAATCCCTATTGGGTTTCTTTTTCTGTATTTTTATGGAGAGACAAGTTTGAATCCAAATGCAGATTTTTTTTCCCTAAGGCCAAACAGTAGCTCTAGCGATGCTTGCTTTCTGCTCAGTTTGGGGTGGAAACATGCGGGAGGAAACACAGCAAAAGTTGTAACAGAAAGGGACAGGATTTTGTCAATTTCAAAGTTCTGTTTCTTGGAAACACTTGACCCACCCTCCCTTTTTAAGGCAGTGTGCTGGGAATGTGAAATGTGTTTGCAGCCTGACCTCTTGTTATCCTGTGACCTTGGACAAGTTTCTTTGTGCCTGTGACCTTTAGTTTTCTCATCTGTGTTAAAGGGAAAGGTCCTGCTACCTGATACAAGAAACCAAATGCTGTGTGAAATGTACCAGGGTTCACCTTTCCTTTGGCTGCTGACATTTACCCTTATTCCAGATTCTGGCTTTCACAAAGAGTGCCTTTTACAATGAGTAGAAACATCCCCCGACCCGTTGTTTCGAGCATGGGGGCAGTTTTGTTGGATATATACCTAGAGGGTGAATTGCTGGGGCACAGGGTCGGTTATCGGGACTTGAGCTGACCTTGCCAGTTTAGACGGGTTTGCAGCGATTCGCATGCCCCACAAGTGTGCCCTGGAGCTCCCAGGACTCCAACCTCACCAACAAAGTTGTTAGACTTGGAGAGCCTCTGGGGCAGACAGACCAGGGAAACACGTTGCACGTGTAATTCTGCCTTGCAACTTACGAAGGAGATACATTGACAGGACATTGGGATACTCTCTCTTGAGAAGTGCTTATTCAAGCTCTTACCTGCTTTTCTCTTTGGTTGGATATATTTTACTCAGTTGGGAGGAATGCATTTATTCCACAAAGTAAGCTATAATACAGTTTTTAAGAGGTTTATGAATGACTGAGCCACAATCACCTGAGTATCTTTAAAGTATACAGTTTGCTAAGTTTGGCCTCTGAATGAACTCTGCAACCATCGGCATAATCAAGAAAATGAGCATATTGATCACCCCCCCCCCCAACGTTTCCTCCCATCCTTTGCAAGGCTCCCCTTTCCGCCGTGCCCACCCCAGGGCACACTGAGGCAACCACAGTCCATTCAGAGTTGCCATCAACCAGTTTGGGAGGCCGGTCTCCTGGTGGATCACAGACGAGTTTGGTACCACGTGCGTGCCACGGGGGAGGCAGCGAAGGTCAGAGCTGGCTAGCGCTGCGGGCACTGGCCCGGAGGTTGGGAAGGTGGACGCCCTCATCAGGGCGCTGTCAGGACCCCAGCGCGGCTTCCATAAGCTTCTCGAAGACGCCGTTTCCAGACTAATTCTTGAGCCTGCAGTTCTCAGCAGGAGAGCAGCGAGCTAACGAGGAGCATGGGGCTCCTGCTTATCATTGCCGCTCGGGCTTCTGCTCTGTATTCTCCCACCCCGCCAGCTCCCTGTGACCCTCAGGGACACTCCCCCGTCCACTGCTGCTGCACCGCCAGGCTCCGTCCCTGCCACCCGTGACCCAAGTTCTCTGCAGAATACCCCGTCTTTCCCCGCTGATTCCTCTCTCCACTTCTGCTTCTGACTCTGAAGAAGTCACAACTCTGGAGTTCTTCCCTGGGAAGGTTCAGACCCGGGGCTCACACGTCGTGGAGCATTTCAGAATCACCCGGAGGGCAGACTGTGGCTCAGTGGGCACAGTGTCCCCCCATAGTCTCCGAGAATCTGCAACTCTCACAGGTTCCCACTGCTTGGCTGGAGGGATGAAGATATGGGCATTTTAAAGGCTAGAAACACATGACTGTCCTCCCAGGAGCAGACCCCACATCACCTCCTCCAGCCCCCTTGTTTATAAGCTGCCTTCTTGTAAGAAGCGGCGAGGCATGTTCAGGTGTGGACGTGGGCGTGCAGACGCAGGAAAACACACGTAAATACACACAAGCACATACTTTCCATACACACATGTACATGCTCACAGAATTTGATGAGACGATAAACTTCATTATTTTTTTAAGATTTTATTTACTTATTTGACACAGAGAGAGAGATCACAAGCAGGCAGAGAGGCAGGCAGAGAGAGAGAGGGAAGCAGGCTCCCTGCTGAGCAGAGAACCTGATACGGGGCTCGATCCCAGGACCCTG
>JAQQSY010007721.1:0-10287 GCA_028646535.1 Procyon lotor | reverse complement strand
AACATGGGCAGAAAACATGAACAGATATTCTCCAAAGAAGACATACAAATGGCTAACAGACACATGAAAAAATGTTCATCATCTTTAGCCATCAGGGAGATTCCAATCAAAACCACACTGAGATACCACCTTACACCAGTTAGAATGGCCAAAATCAACAGGACAGTCAACAACAAATGTTGGAGAGGGTGTGGAGAAAGGGGCACCCTCCTACACTGTTCGTGGGATTGCAAGCTGGTGCAGCCACTTTGGAAAACAGTGTGGAAATTCCTCAAGAAATTAAAAATAGTGCTACCCTATGACCCTGCCATTGCACTACTGGGTATTTACCCCAAGGAAGCAGATGCATTACAAAGAAGGGCCACATGTACCCCAATGTTCATAGCAGCAATGACCACAATTGCCAAACTGTGGAAAGAACCAAAATGCCCTTCAACAGATGAATGGATAAAGAAGATATGGTACATATACACAATGGAATATTATGCCTCCTTTAGAAATGACGAATATCCATCTTTTGTGTCAACATGGATGGGTCTGGAAGAGATTATGCGGAGTGAAATAAGTCAAGCAGAGAGAACCAATTACCTTATGGTCTCACATGCTGAGCGTAAAGAAAAACATGGAAGGCATTTTGAGAAGGAAGGGGGGGTGTATGGGGGGAAATCATAGAGGGAGATGAACCATGAGAGACTGTGGACCATGAACAACAAACTGAGTGTTTTGGAGGGGAGGGAGGTTGGTGTTGGGCAAACCTGTGGTGGGTATTGAGGAGAGCACTTACTGCATGGAGCACTTGGTGTGGTGCATGAACAATAATTCTTGTAACACTGAAAAAAATTAAAAAAAAACAAAGCTAAGGTGATCAAAACAGTATGTTAGTGACATAAAATAAACACATAGATCAATGAATCAGAATAAAAACCCAGAAATTAACCCACAAATATATGTTCAGTTAATCTTTGATAAAGCAGAAAGAATATCCAATTGGTAAAAGACATTCTCTTCCACAACTGTGGTTGGGAAACTGGATAGAAAAAAATCAAAAGAATGAAACTGGACCATTTTTGTATATCATACACAAACAAATTCAAAATGTATTGAATACCTAAAATGAGAAATCAACCCTTTAAAATCCTCAAGCACACAGGCAATAACCTCTTTGACATCAGTCTTAGAAATCTCTTATTAGATTTGTCTCCTGAGTCTAAGGAAAGAATAGCAAAAGTAAATTATTTGGACTTCATCAAAATAAAAAGCTTCTTAATTTTAAGAAAACTAAAAGACAGCCTACAGAATGAGGGAAGATAGTTGCAAATGACATACCTGATAAAGGGTTAGTATCTAAAATCTATCAAGAACTTATGAAACTCAACTCTCATAAAATGAACATTCCAATTTAAAATGGGCATAATACATGAATAGACATTCTTCCAAAGGGAACATAGAGATGGCCAATAGGAACATGAAAAGGTGCTCAAGATCACTCATCATCAGGGAAATGCATATCAAAACTGCAATGAGATATCACCTCACACCTCTCAGGGTGGCTAAAATTAACAATACAGGAAACAACAGATGTTGGTGTGGATGTAGAGAGAGGGGAACACTTTTGTACTACTGGTAGGAATGAAAACCGGTGCAACCACTCTGGAAAATAGTATAGAGGTTCCTCAAAAGTTTAAAAATGTGCATTCCTGATGATCCAGGATTTGCGCTACTATGTATTTACCACCAAAATACAAAAATACTAATTCAAAAGGATACATACACCCCAATATTTGTAACAACATTATCTATAATAGCAAGACTATGGAAATAGCTTCTGTGTCCATCTACTAATGAATGGATAAAGAAGATGTGAGATACACACACACACACACACACACACACACACACACACACACACACACACACTGTCTCCATCAATCCCTTCTGCAGGTACTCTGATCAACATTCACAGTACCAGGAAACACTCTGAGAAGCTGGAGACAGTGGATGGTCCCAAGCAAAGCCTCCTGATGTACTGAATATTACCAAATGCTTTCTGAAAATGCTGAATTGTTTTTCTCCCTGAATCTTTTTTTTTTAATATTCATAATGTCCTGTGCTTAAAAGTGGGGCTTTGAAATGTGTTCTCTTTCCTAATTCCAACTCTTTTTTCCCTCTCCCTTGTCTTTAAACCTTGGACATTCAGCTCTCCAGTAGAGCTTCAAGATAGCCTTTCTGAAAAGTTGCTATGGTGTAACACTAAAGTAGGTGGGGTGAATGTGTGTGTGTTCTGATGACCTGGTTATAATAGATACAGATTAAAGCCTTTACAGTATCATCCTGTATTCCTTATAAGATTGCAAAGATGGAATGTTACTATTTTATCAGCAATATATTAAAATGCACTTATAAATCCTTATTGGCTTCAATCATGAATAAACATTTGATGTTAACAATTTAAAATAAAAGAAGTTTATGAGAAAAAAGAATATTATGCTAAGTAAAATATGTCAGTCAGGGAAAGAAAAATACCATATGATTTCACTTATATGTGGAATTTTAACACAAAACAAATTATCATAGTGTGAAAAAGAGACAAACTAAGAAATGGACTCTTAATTATAGAGAACAAACTGGTGGTTACCAGAGGTGAGTTGGTGGACAGACTGCAGAAACAGGTGATAGAGATTAAGGAGTGTATTTATTTTGATGAGTACTGGGTGTTGTACTAAAATGTTGAATTCCTAAATTATATTACACACTCAGTGTAATATTAGTTTAGTCTAGTCTAGTTAGTTAAGTCTAGTCTAGTTAGTTAACTAGACTTTAACTAGAATTTAAACAAATTCTATTAAATTTGTTTAATAGAATTTAAATTAACTAAAATTTAGTTAGAATCTAGTTAGTTAGTTAAACAAAATTTGTTTAAATTCTAACTAGAATTTTACTAGATTTTAAACTAGTTAAACTAGTTGTTTAACTAGAATTTAACTAAAATTATTTAAATTTTCATTTAACTAGAATTTAAACAAAAACCTAACAAATAAATAAAGACTAAATCAGAGTTGACAAAGTCAATAAAATGAAAAATATACTAGAGGAAATCAAGAGCATATTAGAGGATGCAAAAAATTGATTAGTGATCTGAAATACAGAGTAATAGAAATCCTACGAAGTTAACAGAAAAAAAATGAGAATGTTCAGGAATCTCTGTGACATCAGGCAACCTAACATTGCATTATTGGAGTTCCAGAGGAGGACAAGACCCATCTATATGCTGCCTACATGAGACTCACTTCAGACCTAAAGACACATACAGACAGAAAGTGAAAGGAATGGAAAAACATATACCATACAAAGGAAAGGAAGCAAAAAATAAAAAACTGGGGTAGGAATACTTATATCAGACAAATTAGCTTTAATACAAAAATTGAAGCAAGAGACAAAGAAATGAACTACATAATGATAAAAGGATCAATCCAAATAGAAGATGTGACAATTGTAAATATCTATTCACCCAAAATAGAAGAATCTAAATACCTAGAATAAATATTAACAAACATAAAGTAATTAATAATAATACAATAATAGTAGGGGATTTTAACATTACACTACTATCAAAAGATAGATCATATAGACAGAAAATCAACAAACGGCAGCTTCAAATAGTACATTTAACCAGATGTACTTTATATATATATGACAATTGATAATATATATTATACATACTTTATATATATATATGACAATTGATAATATATATTATACATAATATAAAACTATATATGACAATTGATAATATATATTATACATAATATAACATATTATTAATATATATGCATTCTATAAAAATCATAATGCACATTTTTACAAGAATTCATTTATTTATTTACTTACTTATTTATTTGTTTGTTTATTTGACACAAGAAGAGAGGGAGAGAGCAAGCACAAGCAGGGGGACTTGCAGGCCCAGGAGAAACAAGCTCCCACTGAGCAAGAAGCCAATGTAGGGGCTCAATCCCAAGACCCTGGGATCATGACCAGAGCTGAAGGCAGCCACTTAACCCAAGCCACAAAGGCATCCACCCTTTTTTTAAGTGCACATTGTAACATTCTCCAGGTTAGGTCACATTAGGTCACAAAACAAGATTCAATAAATTTAACATTAAAATCATAACAAGCATTTTTTTAACCATAGCAATACAAAATGAGAAATCAAATACAAGAAATAAACTGGAAAATACAAACACATGGAGATTAAACAACATGCTACTAAATGATAAATGATTAAGGAATAAATCAAAAAGGAAAGCGAAAAATATGTGGAAGCAAAAGAAAATGAAAACACACTGATCCAAAATATTTGGGATATATCAAAAGTATTTCTAAAAGGGTAATTTAAAGCATTTCAGGCCTACTTCAAAAAAAAATTTCAAATAAACAATATAACCTTACATCTAAGGAAATTAGGAAAAGAAAAAAAAATAAAGCCTAAAGTTGGTAAAAAGAAAGTACATAATAAAGATTAGAGCAGAAATAAACAAAATAGTAAAAGAAAAAAATAGAAAAGGGACTCCTGGGTCCAGATAGCAGAATAGGAAGTCCTTAAGCTCACTGCATCTCATGGATGCAATTAGATAACACATATATCAGTGTAAATAACTCAGAAAACCACCTAGAGACTGGCAGAACAGCTAAATGTAATGAAGAGGGCACACCAAATATGGTTGGAAGGATGGAGACATGGTTGGAGCTAAAGGGACACATGTAACTGTCCATGTGAGTAAAAGATTTGTAGAAGTGAAGAAGAGAGAGAAAAAA
The DNA here is from genome assembly GCA_028646535.1 of Procyon lotor. NCBI lineage: Eukaryota > Metazoa > Chordata > Mammalia > Carnivora > Procyonidae > Procyon > Procyon lotor. The sequence goes on along the minus strand of JAQQSY010007721.1, from coordinate 5,475 downwards.
ATTCTCACATCAAGCACACCAGGCACAGGGAACCCACACTAAAAGGAAAAATCTCCATAATATTTGACTTTGAAAATATGAGGGGCTGAATTTCATGACCATTTACAATCAGGTGGACTTAACACTTGAAACTTTAAAAATTATTGGGCTCTGCACAGCGAAGGAAACAGTCAACAAAACAAACAGGCAACCCACAGAATGGGAGAAGATATTTGCAAATGACACTACAGACAAAGGTCTGATATCTAAGATCTATAAATAACTCAACACTCAAAAAACCGATAGTCACATAAAAAATGAGCAGAAGACATGAACAGACACTTCTCCAAAGAAGACATACAAATGGCTAACAGACACATGAAAAAATGTTCATCATCTTTAGCCATCAGGGAGATTCCAATCAAAACCACACTGAGATACCACCTTACACCAGTTAGAATGGCCAAAATCAACAAGATAGTCAACAACAAATGTTGGAGAGGGTGTGGAGAAAGGGGCACCCTCCTACACTGTTCGTGGGATTGCAAGCTGGTGCAGCCACTTTGGAAAACAGTGTGGAAATTCCTCAAGAAATTAAAAATAGAGCTACCCTATAACCCTGCCATTGCACTACTGAGTATTTACCCCAAAGAAGCAGATGCATTACAAAGAAGGGCCACATGTACCCCAATGTTCGTGGCAGCAATGGCCACAATCGCCAAACTCTGGAAAGAACCAAAATGCCCGGGGCAGCTGGGTGGCTCAGTGGGTTAAAGCCTCTGCCTTCGGCTCCGGTCATGATTTCAGGGTCCTGGGATCAAGCCCCGCATGGGGCTCTCTGCTCAGCAAGGAGCCTGTTTCCAACTCTCTCTGTCTGCCTCTTTGCCTACTTGCGATCTCTCTCCTCTCTGTCAAATAAATAAATAGAATCTTAAAAAAAAAAAAAAGAACCAAAATGCCCTTCAACAGATTAATGGATAAAGAAGATATGGTCCATATATACAATGGAATATTATGCCTCCATTAGAAAGGACGAATATCCAACTTTTGTATCAACATGGATGGGATGGAAGAGATTATGCTGAGTGAAATAAGTCAAGCGGAGAGAGCCAATTATCTCATGGTCTCACATGCTCAGCATAAAAGAAAACATGGAGGGCATTGTGAGAAGGAAGGGAAGGGAGAATGGGGGTGAAATCAGAGGGGGTGATGAACCATGAGAGACTGTGGACTCTGAGCAACAAACTGAGGGTTTTGGAAGGGGGGGTGGGGGGTTGGGTGAGCTGGTGGTGGGTATTGAGGAGGCACATATTGCATGGAGCACTGGGCATAGTGTATGAACAATTAATCTTGTAACACTGAAAAAATAAAATAAACATATTTGGCAAAAAAATTATTGGGCTCTGCTTTGGAAGAGCTGGGAGAGGTATAGGAAACTGAGTCCCCACCCTGAAAGAAAGCACAACAAACTGCCCCACCGAGACACAGTATAGGAATAGCAGTTTGAAAAATGCCTAAGGAATATAAGAAAGAGGTTTATTTAATAATTTCAAGGCATGTGCTAAAGGGGCAAGGATTTGGGGAAACTTCCTCATGAACAAAGGAGCTGAGAGGCACCATTTCCCTACCCTGCTCCCCAGTCTATACACATGGAAACCTGTGGGAACCATCACAGCATCAACACTGTCTAACAGTGAGCCCTGCCCCCACATCTTCCTGAAGTCTTGCTTCCCCCAATATGCCCTTGACTGGAGCCTTTACAAATTTATTCCACAAGCCTGGCAATGTACAAGTAGCCCAGACAGGTGCCAGCACCACTCCAAAGTGACTCCTGCTCCGGTGAGAGCAGAAGATAGCCACACACATCAGTCCTGCAGCAGTCGCAGCACTGGGCTGTAGACAAACTTTTGGTCCCACCAATGAAAGCTTCTCAAGAGACAACACAGGCAAAGCACAATTGCATTTTTGTGTTATTGCATATCAGGCAATAATAGTAGGGGATTTTAACATTACACTACTATCAAAAGATAGATCATTTAGACAGAAAATCAACAAACGGCAGCTTCAAATAGTAGTCATACCAAGTATGACTCAACTCAAGCCCAAGGTGGCCCCAGACTGGACCACTAACAACACAGGGAGAAAACACTGCCCACAAGAGGCAAAAAAAGCCATTGAAGATAGGACTGAAAGCAATAGTGCTTCAGCCACAATAGTAAGGCATATGCAACACATATAGGAGATACTTCAAACACCAGGTTCTGGTGAACAAGGGACATTAAGTTGCAGGACACTATAAGACCTCTTCTTCATAAGCCACTACTTTCAACAGCAGGAGACATAATTGACTTTTTTTCACCCCAGAACTTTTCTCTTCTTTTTTTAATTTAAATTCAATTAGCCAATACTTAGTACATCATTAGTTTTTGATATACTGTTCAATGATTCATTAATTGCATCTAACGCCAAGTGCTCATCACATCATATGTCCTCCTTATTGCCCATCACTGAGTTATCCCACATCCCCCACCTCCCTTTCTTTCCTCCCACTTTTTTTTTAAACACAGAAACAGATATAGAGAAGTAGACAAAATGAGGATACATAAGAATATGGCCAAAAAGAAAGAAGAGGACAAAATCATGGCAGGAGAGCTAAATAAAATGGAGATAAGTAATATTTTTGATACATAATTTAAAATAATGGTCATAAAGATACTTTCTGAACTTGAGAAAGAGTGGAGAACCTCAGTGAGACTCTCAAGAAAAACACTGAAAGCATAAAATAGAATGGACCTGAGATAAAGAACTCAACAATTGAAATTAAAAATACACCATGTGGGATAAATAGTAGACTACAGGAAGCAGAAGATCAGATCAGTGATCTGGAGGACAGAGTAATGGAAAGTAATCAAGCTGAATAGGATAAAGAAAAAAATATTATAATAATACGTGAAAATAGAAGGAGTTTGGGAGGATGACATAGTAGGAGGACCTTGCTTATCCTGACCCATGATTTCAATGACATATCATCCACATGCAAGTCAATAAACTGGAGATCAATCCAATGATTGGCAGAACACTATCCACAACTAAATATAACAAGATGCATTTGAAAAGTTAAGAAGGCCAGAAAGACAGAGGAAGGATGTCAACAAGAGGGAGGTGACTGTGCCCATAGAGGGCAAAGACATAGGCCCTCACACCAGGGAGCTTACATGAGGAAGACTAATCCCTATAAAGTTTGACTTTAGGACCCAGAAGGTCTAAATTCCCTGAGTTTGTATAACCCCTGAGACTTGGAGCCTGGAGCTTTAAAAATCAGCTGACTCAGCACTGGGCAAGGCTGGAAGGTGAGTGAGAGTTGGGTCCAGTCCTAGAGACTGGGAACTAAACTAAACCCAACTAAAGAAACACAGCCTGCCTGGAGAGGCAACATAAAAACTTCAGTCTACACATCTCTGGGAGAAAACAGGAGATTAACTTATTTAAACTGATTTCAGACCCTGTTGGGGAATTTTCTGAAAATGAGGGAGCTAGCAGTCACCATTTTTCTCCCCCATCAGCATAAACACAGAGACAACTATAAGAGGTGCAGCTGCACAGATATTTACTACCTAATATGCTAGCAATGTGCCACATCCAAGAATTCTCCCAAGAACTCACCTGCTTCAAGACTGCTAGCCTGAGACCTGGGCTCAGGGCAAATTTTATTAAAGTCCCACATGCACCTCTCCCAGCTGCTGGATGCACAGTTGCCATTTTGTGTCACCAACATCTCTGACCTATCAGGACAAGCTGAACGATCTCAGCACAACTCACCACACCCAGCTTCTAGGTGCCCAGCTGCCAGTGCTCACCTGCTCAGGCTCCATGCAGAGCCCATCCTCCACACCCTATTCAAACATAAAGGAACTAATCAAAAATAATACAGTAACAGTATGGGACTTTAATACCCCACTTAATTCAATGGACAAAACATCTAAACAGAAAATCAACAAGGAAAGAGTGGCTTTGAATGCATACTGGAACAGATAGATTTCACAGATATATTAAGAACATTCCATTCGAAAACAGCAGAATACACATTCTTTTCAAATTCATATAGAACATTTTCCAGATAAGATCACATATTAGCCCATAAAAAAACTCAACAAATTCAAGATCAAAATCATACTATGCATATTTCCTCAACACAACACTAAGAAACCAGCAGTCAACCATAAGAAAAGAATCTGGGAAGACCACAAACACATGGAGGTTAAGGGTGCCTGGGTGGATCAGATGGTGGAATATGGGACTCTTGATTTGGGGATTGTAAGTTCAAGCCCTACATTTGTTGTAGATATTACTTAAAATAAAAAAAAAAAAACCTTTAAAAACAAATACATGGAGGTTAAATGACATGTTAATAAACAATGAATGGGTCAAACAGGAAATAAAAGGTGAAACAAAAAATGAAACAAATGAAATGAAAATGCAATGGTTTATAGGATGCAGCAGGAGTGGTCTTAGGAGAGAAGTTTATAGCCATGCAGGCCTATTTTAAGCACCAAACCAAACCAAACCAAAACAAAAACTCAAATAAACAACCTAACTTCACACCTAAATTAAATAGAAAGAGAACAACAAACAACTTAAAACCAGTGTGTGTGTGGGGGGGGGAAAGATGGCAAAGGAGTAAGGGATTCTACTTAAAGCAGTCCCCTGAAATGAGCTGGATATCTATCAGACCACTCTGAACACCCACAAAATCAGCCTGAGATATAAGAAGATATATCCAGATCTATAACAACAGAATATCTGCAGTGGTTGGTTTCGAGGTATGAAGTGGGGAACTCTGAATCTGTGGGCAGATATATTAGAAGATAAACAGAATGGGGAGGGAGCCTCTGGGATACAGCACACCAAGGGAGCTCAAAAGCTTACCATGCTGGGGACTGGGCACAGACTCACAGACCAGTTGTAGCGAGGAAAGGACCTTACAGCAGCCCCCAAGACTGAAACTTGGAGCTGTGGGGGCATGCATGTGAGCTGGGGGTGGCTGGAGGTTTTAGAAGCACAAAGGGCACAGATGCACCTAGACCTGGAAGCGAGGGCTGGGAGTGCTGCTGTAGGGCACACAACCCAGGACAATGTGGATTTTAGCAGCACAGATGAAAATGGAGCCAGTGTGGCCTGGAGGGCTTTCTGGTGAACAGACCGTGGTCTCTCTGTTCTGAGACAGAAGTTTGGACATGGTCACTTCTGCTCCGACTCTTGGAAGAGATGCAGAAAACCACCAGGGAAAGCAGCCAGGGAACAAAAGCCCCCCAAAACTTGTTTTCACTGACCTCCCCCCAGAGGGAGCAGGGCAACGCTGCTCAAACAGGGTTGCCTGAGTAACGGTGTGGCTGGCCCCTCTTCCAGAAGACAGGCTGAAAGAACAAGAATTCAACAACCCTAAGGTCCCTATAAAACAGGTACATCTTGCTTGGGTTGTGGTCAGTAGTTTGGACT
>JAQQSY010007720.1:0-10289 GCA_028646535.1 Procyon lotor | reverse complement strand
AGTTTTGCCCCAAATGGAAGTATGAAATCTCAAGTGCTTTTTGAACATGGTTTGACCTTGGCCTGTCCCACCAGCTGCTGCTGGAGCACTTGGAGTGCCTCGTGTCCAGGCACGAGCGGTCCCTGCGGATGACGGTGGTGAAGCGGCAGGCGCAGTCCCCGGCGGGCGTGTCCAGCGAAGTGGAGGTGCTCAAAGCACTCAAGTCCTTGTTCGAGCACCACAAAGCTCTGGATGAAAAGGTGCCTGAGCCCCAGCAGTTCTCGGTGTGCGCCCCGTGTGTCAGGGGCACGCTTCATGTGTGTGTGACTGCAGTTCACTTTTAACCTTCTCGAGCTCCTGTAAACTCTTCTTCCAAAGAGGACAGACTTCTGTATGGTTAAAAAGTAGCGGCTGGTGTAAATGTCTTAAGATTTATTATATTTTGTATATCAATTTGCCATTAAGAATTGAGTAATACAACTTATTTAGGGGGAGATTTCGCTTAAATGTAAAATTTAAAACTGTTACAAAGCAAGTTTTTTTCCTTAAAGACCTTATTTATTTATTTTTAAGATTTTATTTATTTAAGAGGAGAGAGAAGGACCATGAGGGGAGAGGTCAGAGGGAGAAGCAGACCCCCCGCTGAGCAGGGAGCCCGATGCAGGACTCGATCCCGGGACTCCAGGATCATGACTTAAGCCGAAGGCAGTTGCTTAACCAACTGAGCCACCCAGGCGCCCCAGATCTTATTTATTTATTAGAGCGTATGAGCTGTGGCGGGGGGAGGGGGGGCTAATGGTAGAGGGAGAGGGAGGAGCAGACTTCCTGCTAAGTAGGGAGCCTGATGCAGGACTTGATCTATGGACCCTGGGATCATGACCTGAGCCAAAGGCAGACGCTTAACCTACTGAGCCACCCAGATGCCCCAACAAGCCAGTTTATTGACATTAACATCAGTGAAAGACATGGAAGCCATTCTGTCACGTTGCCTTATGCAAATGGGTCCCGAGGGTGACTTTACATTAAGAAGCAATTAAACAAATACACTTACACACTCAACCCCTCTGTTTCCAGGTGAGGGAGCGGCTACGAGTAGCACTTGAGAGGTGTAGTTTGTTAGAAGAAGAACTGGGGGCCACACACAAAGAGGTAAGCTCCGTAAATCAAGGAATTTGATTAGAGAGGTTCTAATTTTTATCCCTTGTTTTTATAAGAAGTGTGAAGCCCGCAGTGCTGGCTGTCAGCCATCACTGGTCTTTCTGACCAGCGAGCCAGCCTCCCGGGTCCCTCTCGTGACCAGCACTAGGCTCTTCCTGCCGGGTTGCGTGGTCCCTTACCTTCCTGTCGTCCAGTTGGTGGCGCTGACCCAACCAGTCAACAGGGAGTCAACAACCCAACAACCCAACAGTCAACAACCCAACAACCAGTTGTTGACCTGGTTGTATTCAAGCTAGACAACATCACCGTGTCTTCTGCCCCGACCCGTGTTTACAGTTTGTAGTTGCATCTTTCCGAGAGGAGTTTCTCTTTATCTCCTCACCCTCACATTCAATTCTTTGGTTTTAGCTAATGATTCTTAAAGAACAGAATAATCAGAAAAAAACGTTAACCGACGGAGTGCTTGACATGAACCACGAACAAGAAAACACTCCGAGCACTAATGGGAAGGCAAGTCCTTGGGCTTTCTCTCTGTCCTTCCCCGATGTCCTCTGCCTGCTCCCGAGAGGGGTGGGAGCCAGCCCCGGCGTAGATCGCGGGACTGGACTCTTTCCGGGAAGTGCTCTGTTCCTTAGCTCAACCAACAAGGCTATTTAAGGATTTTTCCCCCACCAGAGATCTTCCGACGGTTCTTTAAGCCACGAGGAAGACCTCGCCAAAGTCATCGAGCTCCAGGAAATCATAGATAAGCAGTCCAAGGAGCAGAGCCAGATGAAGGAGCGCCTGGCCACCCTGTCCAGTCACGTGGCGGAGCTGGAGGAGGACCTGGACACCGCCAGGAAGGACCTCATCAAGTCCGAGGAAGTGAACACAAAACTGCAGCGTGATGTTCGTGAGGTGAGTGACCGTGGATGTTGCCGCGCTGTCGTCCCGCTGAATGTGGGGTGTTCGGTGGGACCCTGGTGTGTGGACGTCTCCCCTCTGCAGAGTCCGGCTGTCTGAATTTATTCTTCATCATGCTCGTGTTTCATTCTGGGACCCACGTCAGTCCCTGTGGTGCCGCTGGCTCTTGGCCTGACGTGGGCCTCCCTGTCGGCTCTGCTGAGGGAGTGCGCTGGCCGCCGTCTCTGGCTTTCTGACCTGCTGCGCCCGGGAGGGTTGGGTGCTCCTGAACACCGACGGGCGGACACCCGGGAGAGTGGGTCATCAGGATCACGCTGTAAAAACCTGTAGACCTATACTCATTTCTGGCAAACGTTTCTGCGTGTACAGTGATTTATGAGAATCTAATCGTGTTTACAAAAACCAGGTAAAGGGCAGGATGCTTTCTCTGGCGCCCCCACCTGTCACTCACTGTAAGCTGTCCCTTGGAGACAGACCGTCGTCCCTCCCTCCATACCCCCCACCCCTCCCGGCTGCAGGAAGGCCCTTTCACACCCTGGAGTGTGGATACACACGCTTACTTTCTGTGTAGTAGCCTAGTGTGGGTAATTTCACCTAAGAGTTTAAAACAAAGAAAAATATTCGTAGAAATTATATAACCTACTTAGTTATCTTATTCTTTGGCAAGGATAGGACATCTGTAGCAGAGTTTAATATGCAGGGAATTGTGAAATCTTTTTCTAAGACTCATCACTTTAAATATTAAGACTTTGCTGACATAAGTTCCTTAGTGAACAGGGAGGAACCTAAGATGAGTCCTTAGAGTTAGGGGACAGGAAGGGCAGAGCAGAAAGTTCTGGGCCCACTTTCAGTGTCAGATCCCCTGTGATAGAATTTCGCTGCAGGATTGGGCCTCAGAAGATTGCTTCCCGTTTTAGCAGACTTTGAGTTTTGCTTCCGTTTGTTAATAGTACTGCTTCAGTTTTGTGGTGATTGGCTAAGATTTCATCCAGCTTTTCCCCTGGGAGATGATAGCTGTGTCCCACTGATCAGTCTGAGAGGCCGCTCCCTGCTCTGCGGGAAGCCCACTGGTATTGGGGTGGTAGAGGCTGTGCCTTCATGGCTCACACCTTCAGCTCCTAGCATCCTTGCAGTGTTGGGATACTTGATTCTGCGTTTCTTTTGTAACCTCGTGTCGGAAAGAATAAGCTTGGGAAACTGAATGGCCAGATGTATTGAGACAGCTGAGTCTTTACTGGTGAGTATGTTTTCATTCGTATTGGAGACATTGGCACCTCTCTCCATTTTGAGGACACTGATTTTATATTTGATTTTGAAAATCAGGATTTTAGTCCAGATTTTGTGTGTGGAGTATACTGATGTGTCATATGTTAATTATTTCCCTTTTTTCCCTTTGAAATACTTGATGTAGGCCATGGCCCAGAAGGAGGACATGGAGGAGAGGATCACTACTCTTGAAAAACGCTACCTCGCGGCACAGCGCGAAGCCACCTCTGTGCACGACCTCAACGATAAACTTGAAAATGAGATTGCAAATAAAGACTCTATGCATCGGCAGGTAGTGGCTTTCGTTGAACTTCATTCGACTTTTGTTTATTACTAATGAAGTTAAAGACCTTTTTCCTGTGACTTTCATGTTGGAAATCAAGTCTCAGTGTAAGGTTTTCATGATCTTAGAAAATTATGTTCAAGAACTTTGTTTACTTCAACTTGCAAGTTTTTACTTATTTAGGATTTTATGTAACCTTGATTCTTTCCTCTGTTTTCTTTTCACTGTATATTAATCGGTTGCATGTTGGCATTTTTACCAGAGGAGGACGGGGTGGCCGAGAGCATGGAGGCAGTTGGCCGGTTTTGTTGGTACCCGGGATGGGGGCGAAAGGCAGGCGCAGGAACGGGAGCCTCCTGGGGGTGGGGGCCACGCTGGCTTCTCTGGCTGGCTAGTCTCGGGGCGTCCAGAGTCTTGGAAACAGAGTGACTGTCTGATATGTTGTAAAGTGTATCATAGATCCAAGATAATAACAAAAAGTAAAATTCTAGGAAACCAGTAAAAATTACATTGTGGAAGGCTATTTAAGAGCACGTAACATGCTCCAAATAATGACCGTAAAAGGCAGATGACAAAGTGCTGTGTGCAGCGCGAGGTGCCTTCCGGGGGCGTGTGTATATAAACACGGAGACGTGCAGGGGAAAGAAGGGGCCCGCACGGGAGCCCATGTTGGCCTCCCAGGAACCTCAGCTGAGGCATGATTTTTAAAATTTCTTTAAAAAAAAATCCTGTCTGAATTTTCTTCATTGAAAAAAAGTTTTTAGAACGGAAGTGTGTTTTTAAAGAATACTTACACAATTATGAAGATAATTTGACTAGCGTTTCACCAGGCGAGCTCGTAGGAGGTCTGCACCTCAGGGCAGGCCCGGGCTGTGGGGCGGCCCCCCGCCCGCCGTCTGCGGAAGACAAGCAGGGTTAGGACCCAGCCCTTCTTGCCTTAAGTTGTCCAGAAGAGTGAGCCAACTTCTGCAGAATGTGGGTTTTCTTTAATGCTTGGGGACTTTTTTTCTTTTTAAGGACTTGGTTGAAGGTACCTAGGAAGAGCAGTTCGGCAAGAGGTGTCTCGCACATCGAAATCGGGCCCAAACAGTGGGTGTATGTTCCGTGCGGGAAGAAAGCTTGCGCTCGGAAGCAGCCACCAAAACACTTGGCTTCTGGCAGAACTAACTTCGTACATCCGGCATTTAGATTGCGTTTGGTTTTATTAAACATAGAAACGGATAGCAGATCGGCTGCGTTGTGATGCTCTGCCTTCGTCCCCTAGACCGAGGACAAAAACCGGCAGCTGCAGGAGCGCCTGGAGCTCGCCGAACAGAAGCTGCAGCAGACCCTGCGGAAGGCCGAGACGCTCCCCGAGGTGGAGGCCGAGCTGGCGCAGAGGGTGGCCGCGCTCTCCAAGGTGGGGCTGCCTGGCCCTCGGGGTCCGGGCCGGGAGTTGGGTTCCGATGGTGCTGGGTGCGGGGCCTTAGTTCCCGTTCTTCGTGTCGGAGCGTCTGACTCCATGAGGGAGCTCGGGGCTGTTTTCCGCGCTCTTCTGTCTGAGGTCAGAATGCTTTTTAAATGTCAGGAATCGTCCCCTTTTTTGTCCCCTACGTTGATTTCCTCCAGTTTTGTCAGACGGTTACTGTTTGTTTCCGGAGGGCTTGATCCGAGGGTCGCTGCTTCTCAGGGTTATTCAAGTGAACAACTCAGAGCTCCAGACAGAAGCTTTGGCTAAAGTACGGGTCCGGGCGCCTGGCTGGCTCAGCCGGCCGAGCAGGGATCGCACATCCCTCGGTCTCAGCCGTGGTCAGGGGAAGCCCCTGCGCTGGGCTTAGAGATCACTTTAAAAACAAAACAAAAAAGGATAGAGTTTTCCCAGAGAAAGGAAAATCCTATTCTCTTTTGAATAAAATAAAAGTAAATCTATACTACCTCAATTTTTAAATAACTCGTTCATGGGTTTGAGAGCTGGGGGCTAGGCGTCCTCGCCGTCCACGGGGCGGGCGTGGGGGGGACAGCAGCAGGCGAGGGCAGCGTCAGGCTGCGACGCGGCAGGTGCTGGGGTCGGGGCTCCTCGTGGGAAGGGGAGCACGGAGCCCAGGGGAGCACGGAGCCCAGGGGAGCACGGAGCCCAGGCGGGCAGCGAGCGCCCGCGTGCCCGGGCCGAGGGGCCTTGCAGGGAAGCGCCCCGCAGCCTTCCGGGTCGCCTGGCTCCAGTTGGGCGAGGGCCCGGTGCGGCGGCAGGACGGCCCGGCGTGTTCCCGGTCGGACGGCGCCCCGACACCGCTCCGGGGAGCGGGCTGTTCCCGGGAGCGGGCTCGCGGCTAACGGCTGGTGACCGCCTCTCCTCTCTCTGTGACCTGCGTGTAAAGTCTCCGTTCTTTTCTCCCGCTGTCGTCTCTCCTGTCCCCGGTCGGCCTTGTAGCCCGACCTCTTGTCTTCGGGAAAGCCTGCCGCTAAGGAAGCTAGACCGCTCCAACTCACTTCCCAGCTTAGGAAGGTAGCACGTGTGCGTTGCCGTGGTGCTTGCCGCTGCCCGCTGCCCGTGCCGAGGGAGCGCCGGCCGCCCGGGGCCTGCTGCGCCCCGGGCGGGGGGAGAGGACGCCCCGGCCGGCGGGCGCGCCTGCGCAGAGCATGTGGCGCTTGCGGCTGTACCGCGCACGCGCACAGCATGCCGGCCCGGCCGGGCGCCCGTGGGGCTCACGGAGTCTCTGCCGACAGGCCGAGGAGAGGCACGGCAACATCGAGGAGAGGCTCCGCCAGATGGAGGCGCAGCTGGAGGAGAAGAACCAGGAGCTGCAGCGGGTACGTGTGCGGGCACACAGGCGGCGCGCCGGGTGCTGCTGGGGCACGGGGCTGGGGGCGCGGGGGGAGGGGGCGCCTCGTTTCGCGCTTCTCCCCACCCAGACGCTGGTCCCCTGCTCCGTTCTGTCGGGTGTAGGATTAGTGCCCGTCTCTGCCAGCTGTCTGCTGGTGGGTGCACCCACCACACAGACCAGGTCAGGTTGGCATGGGTGGCGGGGGACGAGACCAGAGCCCCAGAAGCAGTGCTGCGGGGGTGCGGGCATCCCACCTCCCCCCGCTCTGACTAGCTTGTTGGTGCACCTGCTCCGCGTGCAGGCGGGATCTCACAGGTGCCCCTCAGCCAAACTGGAGGCGCTGGCTGGGGGCCCCTAGAGGATTAGTCTGCTCACCTGGGACATGACATTGAGATCCTGAATTCAGGTCACGGGCCTGACCTCCATCTTAAGATACCGAAGTATCACTCAAGACTAAAGGTGTAGGTCAGGACGGATATTCCTAAGAAGAGGAAAATTGTAACTGAGCTGTGATAAGGTGGAGGCGTGTGTCCATTGACTCCCTGGAGAGTTTTCACTGGAGGAGTTGCTCAAATGTCAGTGTGGAAAACCTCAGACCAGGCCACGGCCCCAGTCAGCGGGCACCTAGCCGTAGGATGTCAATTCAAGGCCATCAGGTTTTGTTTTCACCAGAAACATACGTGTCTGGCCAAGGACTGCCGAGGGTCACACATGAGCTTCTGGAAAGTGAGGATTCTGACTCCCGCCACAGGACTGTGGCTTGGGCAGCCCCTGCGCCCATGACACATGCACACGCACACACGGGCAGACACCTCTTGGGTAGAGGACTAGACTAGCTGTTTAGGGATGCACTTCAGCACTTCTCAGGACGGGACTGTCGTTTGAAAGGACAGGTGTTGAGATAGGGGTTCTTTTGTCACTAAGACGATTCAAAGCAAACTTTTAAGCTGTTTTGCTTTAAAAATCCTCGACCTCTGCTTCCTTCTTGTAGGGTGTGCTGGGTCATCTCGTAGTTACTGTGTACGAGGAGTGATTCTCTGTGCTCTGTTTCACCCTTGCAAGAAGAGGGGTGCCAGCACCCAGGTTCTAGGGAGGCCAGGGCACAGAGGACTTGACCCTGTTGCCCAGTCCGTGGCGTGTCCTTGCGGGCTCACTCCTCCTATGTGGGCGGTGCAGCCCGTCCCCACTACCCTCTGCCCGGGAAAAGCCATGAGCCCTGCCCCCTGGCTCAGGTGACGCTTTCAGTCACTGTCCCCACCGTCCCAACTGCTGCCCTGAGCACTTCCTGTTCCCACGCCTTAGGTTTTGTCTTCCTTCAGGATAGGGGCCAACACAAGCTCTTTAAGCCAGGAAGTGGATGATGGTTTGATAAACGCAGACCTATCAACTTTGTTACTACGTTTTTAAATTCCTTGAGGTAATCAGTTGTAATCTTTGGACACAAGTTTTCACTACAGAACATTCAGGCATAAAGAAAAACATAAAGTCTCTGTTGCCACTGAAGTTTTCTCTAAAATGGATTTTTTTACCTTTTGCTATGTAAATTGATTCATTCTCCTCCCTACCTCCCGGAATCCAGACCCAAGCTTCTGTTTATATGCAGGGAAATCCCCCCTCCTGCCCCCGTGTATAGATAAGCTGATCTCCTTAAAAATACGCCTGTTCTGCATGTAAATCTGCCTCCCGAGTCATCTGTTAGTAACTCATGACATTCCTGTGGCCCCGTGAGTGCTTTGTTTAACAGAAACAATGGGACCTTCTAATTAATGATCTTGGGGACTTGTCCCTGCATTTCTCTGCACCGATACATCAGTGCTGGTGCACAGGACGGCCCTGGGAAGGACCAGCCCCTGGCAGCACACGAGTGAGTCACGCCATCAGTCCTCGGCACTTTGGAAATACTGATCATACCTTTTCTTCTTTTTAAAAAAATTTTAAATTTAAATTCAGTTGACAACATAGTGTATTATCAGTTTCAGAAGCAGAGTTCAGTGAATCATCGGTTGCATTCAACACCCAGTGCTCATTCCATCTCCTGCCCTCCTGAGTGCCCTCACCTGGTCCCCCCAGCCCCCCCACCTGTCTCCCCTCCAGCAGCCCTCAGTTTACTCCCTAGAGTTTAGAGTTTCTTATGATTTGTCTCCCTCTCTGATTTCAACTTATTTTATTTTCCCCTCCCTTCCCCTTAAATCCCACGTGAGTGACATACGATGTTTGTCTTTCTCTGTTTGACTTTCTTCCTTTCGCATAACAACCTCTATCTAGGTCCGTCCACGTCCTCGCAAATGACAAGATTCACTCTTTTTGGTGACTAATTAATATTCCATCATATACACACCCCCCGCATCTTCTTTATCCATTTATCTGTCGATGTTGGGGATGCAAACTGGTGCAGCCACTCTGGAAAACAGTAAATTAAAAGGAAGTTAGAAACAGAGCTATCCTATGACCCAGCAATTGCACTACTAGGTATTTATCCAAAGGCTACCAACATAGTGATTCGAAGGGGCACCTACACCCCAATATTTATAGCAGCAATGCCTGCGGTAGCCAAACTATGGGTCATACCTTTCTTTGAGGTTTGTGATCTTTTGTTTCTTCTGTCTTAGGCAAGGCAGAGAGAAAAAATGAATGAAGAACATAACAAGCGTCTATCAGACACTGTTGACAAGCTTCTTTCTGAATCCAATGAGAGGCTTCAGCTTCATCTGAAGGAGAGGATGGCTGCCCTGGAGGACAAGGTGGGACCTCACGGACATCCCCAGGGCTCCCCGGCTCTCGGAGGGAGCGCTCGCGGGCTGCGCCCAAGGGCAGTGCGGAGCAGCGGGGGACAGCCGTTACCAAACGCAGAGGTTACTCTCTGACATGGGGACGGGACAGACCGTTAACCACCCACTGAATGGGGTGCCGTCCTCGCCTGTCACATGTGTGTCACTCTTGGTCTAGAGCAGGGGTCTGCGAGCTGGGTCTGTAAAGGGCCAGGGTTGTAAGGATCGGAAGCTTTCAGTAATTGTGAATACTTGTGTATACTTGTGTAAAATAGCCTCCTGCTGGTCAGCGATTAGCATAAAAGCAGCCACAGACCGTAGGTAACAAGTGGCGTGGCCGTGTGCCAGGGACCCTGGATTTGCAGCACCGGGTAGCAGCCACATGTGGCCTCGGCAGCCCTATGCGAAGCTGTACTCAGCCCTCAGCCGTGGTGCTCTTGCCTCCGGGACTAATTTCTGTCCCGCTTACGAAGATGACACTGTCAGAGCCCAGTGTTATGTAAGTTTAATCAGCTGGAAACAGACATTCTCCCTTTTCGTCTCCTGCCTTCTCTCTTTTCATCTGGTTTGGAAAAAGTCTGAGCCTGGGCTCTTACTACTATCATCATGGACAGACTTGAGCTGTAACCAGAGTGCAGACGTGTCCTAGAATCTGTGTCTTCTAGAGAAGCTGTGACAGCGACAGTCAGATTCCAGCTGATAAAACCTGTTCTGGCTACAGCCGCCTCCCTAGAGCTGCGCCCAGAATCCTTCCTACGATCAGCTCTTGGAGTCGTGCCCATTTCGGAGACACCAGGGCTCACCGCCGACTCCTGGACACTTTTGTCTGACGTAGAACCCATACGGAAAGGCACCATTACCGCCTAGGGTGCTTACCGCGCCCCCTCCACCAGTGGGCCAGCCTTGGTGTGCGAATATTCTTATCTTAGGTCTGAGGTACACGTTTGAAGCTTAGGTCAAGATTCCCAAGCGGCTGATGACTTACAAAGCCTAAAAGCTAGTACAGTCCGGTTTAACTGATTAAAATAAACTTACTCCATGAACTTGTCATACTTTTAGAAAATCGGTGGGTGAAGAAAGTTTACGCAGACACGTTGTTATATGCTGTTGTGTGACGTCATTGTCCGCATT
>JAQQSY010007719.1:0-10289 GCA_028646535.1 Procyon lotor | reverse complement strand
TGCCAAGATGCTGACAGAGGTGGAAGGTTGAGTGCAATATTTCTTCCACCATCAACACCACTGAACATTCAAGAGGTCCATTAAGCTCGGTCCTTTTCCCCCAGTTCTGTTGACCTTGGACAAGAGGCTGTTTCTCCAGGACCGCAAGCTTCCCAATCCAGTGATGAGAAGAGGACTCTTGAGAAAAGTAACCAAACACGTTCACAACATCAATGATCTCAGCATGAGTCTTTTCCCTTGGGTGTAACTTTCCAAGCAGTTCACATTTTTCTCATGGTTTTAGGAAACAAACAGATTCAATCATGTTTATTTCCTGGGTAATATTCCAGCATCATGGGAAATGGGAAGGAGGAAATATAGGACTTTGCTCAATGTGGCTATAACTTTCAGAATAGGAAAAAAAAGAATAAGTTCTTTCTAAGATGGTATGCCACTTTGGTATAGTGAAGTGATCTTAAACTGGCCTAAAAAGCATTATTTTTATACTATATATTGTCAGGCATATTCTGTAAATACATTCTATTTAAGAAATATTTTATGTGAAAGTCTAAGATTCCTTATTCTGTTGGGGAAAAATTAACAATAATAAATATCTGAAAACCAGTTCTCTGCTTTCTTCTCTCATTATTTCTAATTATCTATTAAGGTCAACCTCCGATATAACATTGATTTCACATGGCGGGGGAATAATAAAATCAAACAGATTAATTAACTCATGCTTTATGGAATTAGTCAGTGCATTTCAGACATCCAATCCTAATTCATTCAAACAAAAGACTACTATGAAAAACTCATGACACAGGAGTTAATATAGAGAATGTGGATAATTGTATGAACAGAAGGTTAAGTGGAAAATGAGTTAGTGAGAGGAGAGAAAGAATGCAAGGACAAGGCATGCAGATCATTTGAGCCAGTTCTTCATGCTGTTACAACTCAGTCTGTGGCAAAAAATTCAATTTCTTTTGGTCGGTTGATATTTTTTAATCCCTATCATTTCTTAGAAATGTCAAAGTATTTTGAGTATAAGACTCTGAAGGTATATATATTCTTTCTACTTCATCTCATTAGTATGAGAAAGATATGTGTTGAAGCAATATTTAAGTTTTTCCAAAATAACAACTTGATCTTCTTTGTATGATAGGAAAAGTATGGACGGAGGAATGGAAATCAGTTGTGTCCTGGGCCAGAGGAGGCTACTGTATTTTCTCACTTCCCAGCTGGGTTGTATAGAAAATGGAATAAATGAAGACCAACCGTAAGGAGCCAGCATACTCATTCATGTATGCGTATTCATTCATTTCTCTCAGCAAGAAGTAACTGTGACATTGGGACATCTGCAGATGCAATATCCCTTGACTGGAAGATAGCAGTACTCCATCTGCAGAAAAGGATCCCATCCCTGGCACATGATGTGCTCACACGATCCCAGCCTGCTGAGCTTCACTTTGGTTGTAGTTGAACCCCAAGCTTGAGGAATTACAAACCAAACTCAGAAGGTGTTTTCTATTAATGGAAAATATAGGTCTTTTAAATGTAACAAAATAAAGCAGATTACCCCAAATTCTCATTCTTTTTTTTAAAAATTTTTCCCCCAAATCATCATTCTTTATAACCAAACCACACATGGATCTTAAGTTTTGAGGCTTTTGAATGCCCGAAGTGATGAAATAGTTCTGTACATGTGGTACATATTCCTATCTCCTCATTGACGGAATTAGGGCATTTCCAAGATGGACTTGGTTTTCTCTTGAAATGATCTGATCTAATCTCCTCATTTACAAATGAAGAAGTCAGGGTTCAGACTTCAACTGACAAACCAGCTCTAGTGTTTCTTAGAATTCTCTCTTGAAAGAGAAGATTCATGATGAGAGAGACTGAGAGGAGAACCTGCCTCAGAAAACCTCCTCTCTCCTCTGAGCCTTCCCACTCCTGCTCCTCATCAGCAGTGTGAGTTTCCCAAGTAAATCCTAGAAAATGGGGACTCTGACTTATACGTATCTCCCAGAAACCGATGTATTACTTTCCCATTGTTGCTATAACCAATTCCCATAAAGTTACTGGCTTAAAACGACACGAGTTTATTACCTTATAGTTCTGGAGGTCAGAAGTCTGAAGCACGTCTCACTGGGCTAAAATCAAGGTGTTCATAAGCCTGCTCCTTCTGGAACCTCTGGGGGAGGATCCATATCCACGCCTTTTCTAGCTTCTAGAGGTTACTTGCTTTCATTGGCTTGTGGCTCTTTTCTGTCTTCAAAGCCAGCAGCCTCAGTCCAAGTCCTCATACTGCTCTGTCACTGGTGGTTGCTCTCCACTTCTTCTCCCTACCCCTTTTCCCCCTTTTAAGGACTCTTGTGATTACATCAGGATCACCTGGATAACCTATGGTACTTTCCCTATTTTAAAGTCCATTTATTAGTAACCTTCATTCCTCCTTTCTTTTTTTTTCTTTTAAGATTTTATTTGTTTGACAGAGAGAGACATAGCGAGAGAAGGAACACAAGCAGGGGGAGTAGGAAAGGGAAAAGCAGGCTTCCTGTCGAGCAGGGAGCCCAATTGATCCCAGGACCCTGGGATCATGACCGGAGCCGAAGGCAGACGCTTAACATTTAACGACTGAGCCACATAGGCACCCTTTCATTCCCCCTTTCATGCAACCTAACATATTCATAGGTTCTGGGGATTTGGAATATGGACGTCCTTATGGGGCATTCTGCCTACTACACCTATGAATGTTAATTTCATGTTCAGAAAAATTTTTATTACTACAAAATTGGAATTTTCATTTTGGAAAGTTTTTACTTTGTCTGGAAATTTTTACTACTAAATGAAAGGGAAGATACTGAAATGAATACCAGTTCTTGATTCTAACCAAAACAGGATAATGATAGTAGTTTCCCTTTAGTAGATCTTGGAGATTTAGATATCCCTGTGAGGAATAGTGGATGTGAGGAAGTAGGTGAGGAAATAGGATGCTATTCGTGCCCTTTGATAAGTGACTGATAAGTGATAAGAACTGCCACACAAACATTTCCAAGGTATGCTAAATAAATCTCTGCAAAGGAATTCAACACGTATTTCTATAAACTCCAGTGTGTATGTGTGTGTGTGTGTTGAAATAATGAGTTATCTATGATGTGCCATTTATACTAAATTCAAAAGCAATGTTAAAAAGTTTAGAATCGAAAAAAAAAAGTTTAGAATTGAGGCTCCCTGCATTTTTTTCCTTCTCAGCATCCACTGTCTGAGGTAAAATGATGAGGGATTCTTCACCAAGCTAAGTGTGACCGAAGCATCAAGGACTGATGTCTTAATACAGCAGCCTCTTCAGACTAGCCCATTAGTACTAATGTCTTGGCAGGGAGCTTCGGGTCAGTGCATTTAAACTCCAGGAGCCTTAAGAACTTTCTGGGATGAAAGAGAAAGTATGTAGGAGTGGAGCGACATAAGAGAAACTAAAAAGACGAGAAAAACATCTGGGTCAATTCAGTCCAAATCTGAAGACTTGGAGCCTTGTGAGTATTTCATCCTGGTTGTGATTATTGGTAGACTTGTATTCTGTACATTTTAAGATGTGTTACCTTTTATAGAGTTGAAAATATAGTTAAAAAATTGTTTTAAATGAACTTTGCTCCTTTCGCTCAGATCTGGAACAGGCAAGGAATGGGGAGTTTTGTTACCGGGGAAAAGTTCGGTCCAAAGGCATTGACCAGCCCTGCTCTTAGCCTGCCTTGCTCTCCAATTGCCACAGAGCACCTTGGCCCCTCCCTGCAGGATTGCCTGTGGTCTGCCCTGGGTGGGGAGGCGAGCAGGGACAAAGGAGGGGAGGAAGGAAAGGGTGAACAGGGGCTCCAGCATTTTAGCCTCAAGTCAGCCCTGTCGTAGCTAAGCAGTCCAGTGCTGAAGTGGGCCCTGCTTAGCCACAGCAGGCCTGCCATGTTCTTAGTCTAAGTCTCCATCCATGTTCTCCGCTAACAATGTTCTAGCCTTCTTGTCCTGGACCTGAGACTTTGTCTTGCTTAACCTCCTGTTCACTTCTGTTCTAAACAAACCCTTGCCCACCCCATCCCTCACCCTGCAGGGCCCTAGGGGCCTAGGCCTAAAACTCTGTCGTAGGACCAGAATAATTCACCCTTTCCCCAGAGCTGCCCTCCACCAACGCTCCTGTCAGGACTTCCCCATCAGCTCTGTGACATTTTAAAACAACATACAGACAAGCACAGAGAATACTCTTAACACAATGGTTCTCAAACTTTAGTGTGCACCAGGATCACCTGAGTACTTATTGAAACATGTATTGTTGAGTTCCATTTCCAGAGTTTCTGATTCAGTAGGTCTTGCACGGAGCCTGAGAATTTGCATTTCTAACAAGTTTCCAAGAGACGTGACGCTGCTGGTATGGGGACCCTACTCTGAGAACCACTGATTTATTATATACACAGGCATCCACCATCCAGATTTAACAAATATTCTCATTTTGCTGTGTTTGCATTGGGTCTCCCTCTCTCTTTTTTTAATAAGAAATTAAATGTTCTAGATTCAGTTGATGACCCCCCGTTTCTTCTTTTTCCTGATGATAACTAGTACCCGCCAGGACTGTATTCTCTGGGTACAGTGCCCTGGCACTTGGCTGAATTTTCTGCCATTTGAAGTTGGATCCACTTCCCTTTTTGCAGCTTGACTCATGAATTTCCATCTTGCAGTATCTCTCATTCTATCCCATCTGCTACTCTTATAGTTTTTCTGTCCCCACTGGGTCACAGGATATAACTGAATATACATGAAACTTTCATTAAGAAAAACTGAATTAGGTTTTTACTATGAGGAAGACAGCGCTAACTAGGCAGAAGGTGTTCACTCTATTAATTAAGTTTTAGGCGGGGAGAACAAAGATCAGCAATGGGGTACCTGTGGGACCCTCCCTAAGTAGACAAAATAGATGGAACCCAGGCATAGTAATTTAGAAGACTGAAAGCCTTGATACTTAAGAGCAGATTCACCCCAGGTTGTGGTGGAAACTTCCACAACAATACTTCTAAGCAATACTTACACTGAGGACACCAAACAGCAATCTTATTAATTAAAGGTTCTCAACTGTGCTCGGCCAGGACCATAAAGATCAGGTTTTACATGGATTAAACACAAGAGTTTTCTAATTTGGTTCTCCAAAGACTACAAATGTTTGTCTACGTGAAAGTTTAAAATCATACAAAATTAAAATTATCTAAATGGCCAAAGGTTCTCATAAGTGCCCAGGAATCTTTTTTTTTTTTTTTTTCCATTCTTTAATCATTTGCACCTTATTGATAGAATGACATGAGTTGATTCATATATCATTTGGCACTAGTGCAGTTAATGCATACCCCTTACACATAAGGGCAAAGAACACCCTTCCCGGGTCCTCTTCTCATTGTCTGTCCCTCTACCCGTTCTTAATATCTTTGCTAAACTTTCTGGTGAGCGTTGGCACCCCTCCTCTGGTCTTTCCCTTTATGTGGGCGATCTAGTTGGCACGGTGCCTGTCACCTGCTGGGGCTGGGTAAGAATTTCTCTCCACCATGTCTTCTCCTTTTCTTTATTAAAACAGACTTTAACCTAGTTCTCATCAAACCTCCATCCAGCTTAGCTCTGTCTGGTCTGAGGGGTCATTCAGGTTGGCTTACTTACCAGCGAAGTTTCCCACCTTTCCAATGCCTCTCCAGATTACTGGGAAATGATGCTGTCCATCATATATCCTGAATGGATATCTAAATGCCAGGAATTTAAATGAGGGAAAAGTTAATTTTAATCTAACACTAAATTATTTTAATTAGTATAAAATCTAATACAAACAGTATGTTTATTTAGTCATTCATAGATTAGCATAATGTTTATGGTCTGGTATTTATACTGTGGCAATCAAACAGTTCTATTATTACTTTGTTAGATAACAACAACAAAAAAAGCATCAAAGCTACAGATTAAACAACATCAAAAACTCAAAATTAATCTAAACATACACACACATACACCCGATCTCTCTCTTAAGGATAACGAAATCCTCGTAAGAATAACTGTCATAGAGAAGATTAGAGTCAGTTATTTGAAATTGAACCTTTTAGGATCTTCCCTTATTCCATTACTAGTGCTATCATTATTTTCCCATGATAAAACATTGCATTTTGTCATTTTGTTAATATAAGAGGTTGAACCTCTGGGAAGAAAAAGAAGAAAGTGTAGAACTTTCTACTTAAGTGGGGATTTAAGGCTTCTTCAAAATGATGAAAACATTTTAGACTAGTTTGAAGAAAGAAATGCTGGAAATTCAGTTTTTGAAACAACTGTCATATGTGAGAGTTTTTCCTCCTCTTTTTTTCTCCTTTTTAAATCTGGGGTCTGAGCCATGTAGAGAGTTAGAAATTCAAAACTCAGTGACAAAAAGGAATGCCAATATATGTTTACGATGACACTGTTTTTCTCTGCATTGAATCAGGTTATTAATATCAGTGTTTCTTCCAATGAGAGGAGCTTACCAAGTGACCATTCATCCTGAGTGAGTTATCATAAATAAAACATAGATGTAAACGACTGCTGTAAACACAGACACCTATAAAACATCCAATGCTGGGGAAAAGCGAAATGCTCAAGTGGTTAGACTAGCAATCTTTTGATGTAGGGATCTCAAGCCATAGGCTAATGGAATTTAATTTAATATACTTTACTGCCATGCAGAGTTAGGCATATATTGCTACAATCAATAAACTGTGAAGTGTTGCCTGAGGGACAGGTTTGAAATTCTGTGTCTTCATATTATGTTACATTCACTAATGAGATACAGCTTTGTTGCCATCACAACTGAGATCATCTCTTTCTTTTTTACTCCCCAGAGTGAAATAAGAGCATTTTCTCAAATTTTAATCAAACATTTCTCACAGTTTGAGAAATATATTTATGTTTTAAATCCTTGTTTATAAAATAGGAAATCTCTAGGGGCACCTGGGTGGCTCAGTCGGTTAAGCGTCTCCTTTCGGCTCAGGTCATGATCTCAGGGTCCTGGGATGGAGCCCCTGCATCGGGCTCCCTGCTCAGCAGGGAGTTCGCTTCTCCCTCTCCCTCTGCCACTCCCCTGGCTTGTGGTCTCTCGCTCGCTTACTCTCTCTCTCAAATAAACAAACAAACAAACAAATAAATAAATAAATAAAATCTTTAGTAAAGTAGGAAATCTCTAACTCAGTTCATCATCTGGCACTAAATCATTTCTCTTAAGTGTTCCACAGGTTTCAGATTGCTCTCTCCTCCTTCCTCTACTTACCCCTCCTATCCTCCTCAATTTCTAACTTCTGCTGATTTAAGACACATGATCCTCATTTGTTTAGTATTTTGTGTTTTTTTGTTTGGTTTAAAGATTTTATTTATTTATTTGAAAGAGAGAGAGAGAGAATATGAGTGGGAGGAAGGGCAAAGAGAGAGCGAAAGGGAGAAACAGACTCCCCGCTGAGTGTAGGGTCTGACTTGGGGCTCGATCCCATGACCCTGAGATCATGACCTGAGCTAAAGTTAAATGCTGGTATATTGTACAATACAAAATTGGTATATTGTAAATATACCATTTGATAACCTGAAAGAGTGTGTATTCATGCTTCTGATTTTTTTTTTCATTTTGTTGGTTTTCTATACTCTACCAAAATGTACTTTATCAAAGCCAGTATCTGGAGTTAACTAGCACATATCACACTGTAGAACCTGTCCTGGGATATTCATTAAGAAGAATGAACATACATACTAACTTGGAAACTGGTGTACGAATAGAGGTAGATCACTGCTGCCTAGAAAGGCATTACTAACTCTTGAAAGTAGCCGGGAGAAAGGGAAGCAGGGATGGGGAAATATTCCAGGAGAGGTAGTACTACCATGAACGGAGGCTCTTGACATTATATCTATGGGAAGAATGATGGGCAGCCAGAATGACTGGACCGTTAGGCATGTGGAAAAGAGGGGTGGGCATCATCTGCCCAGACACTTTGGGACCAGATCACAGAGGTCTGAGCAGGTGAGACCGGAGTTGGTAGCAATGAGAAACCATGGGAGTTTGGCAAAGGCCAGTGACACAAAGTGGTGCGTAAGAAGATTAATCTCGTGGCAGATTGTTTCAGGACCTCATTCTGAGATTTAATAACAGGCAAGAGATTCTGTTAGAATTAGCCTATCCTTCTTTTTCCTCACATCCGGTCCTTATTGGAGGTGATGAGCAGTTGGTTAATACCTTCTGAAAATAACCCCTTCCCCGGCTTAAAGAGGAAGTTTCATTTAAAATTATAGAATATGAACTGAGGCATAAAGGTGGCTTGACACAATTTAACCAACCCCTCTGGAGAGGAAGTGGGCACTTGCCCATCAAATCAGTGGTGGCCCCAGAAGTCCTGGTGCCTAAACATTTGTTTTCTCTTACTTGGCGACTTTAGTGGCTCAAACTACCTCCTCTCAGAGCCTCTCACAGGTCCATTTTCTCTCCTGTTTTCCTGAATCAATGGCTTTGGCTTTTAGCTGGAGGCCCCTTGAATTCTCCAAGCTGGAGTGTCACTCTTCTCCAAGATTCCTCTGCCATGCTTTCTTCTGGAAAATCTTTCTTCTGAGTTAAACCATACCTACTCCCGAAGACTTGCCTGAATAAGCCCAATTAAATCTGAGTATTCCTGTACTTTGTGTCCTCTTAGCTCTTCATAATGAAAACATTTTCATTTTTCTGGCTTTTTGAGGGAATGATCTGTTCTACACCAGGAACCATTTTGAAGATTTAAACTCATTTCTTTAATTGCCAATGGTTAGTCACCTAAACTTTTTTTTCCCAAATTATTTTTCAAACATAAATTTTCTATACAGATATATCACCTATTTGTTCTGCCCTCTATCACCAAGTCTACTGAATATAAGTTCACTTGTTCTTGATGCCAAGGCACTGTCATTAAAAAGTATCAATCGTTCTGTCTAACCTGCTCCTCCCACAGTCTTTCCCATTTCATTCATTGGCAATCCTGTACTTAGAGCTGCCCAACAAAAAACGTGGAGTCATCCTTCACTCCTCCGAGTCTGTCACATACCACATCCATGCTAATGGTAAATTCTGTTGGCCCTACCTCCAACATATATCCAGACTCTTTAGTCTTCTTATGGACTCTACTCTATCCAGGTCCAAGCCTCCGTCGTCTCTTCCCTGGATGGATGCAATAACCTCCCTGCTTCTACCCTAGACCCCTCCTACCCACAGTCAGCTCTCTACATGGCAGGCAAAGTGATTTGGTCAAAAGGAGTGAGTTCACGGTCGGACGGTAGCTATACTTACTGTGGTGATCACTTCAAAATGCATATAAATGTTGATGCATTACGTTATGTACCTGAAACTAACCTAATATTGTATGTCAACTACTTTAATTAAAAAAAAAAGGGGGGGGGGCGCTTGGGTAGCTCAGTTGGTTAAGCGACTGACTTTGGCTCAGGTCATGATCCCAGAGTCCCAGGATCGAGTCCCGCATAGGGCTCCTAGCGCCAGGTGAGTCTTCTGCTTCTCCCTCTGACCCTCTCCACTCTCATGTTCTCTCTCACTCAAATAAACAAATAAAATCTTTAAAAAAGGCCCGAGAATGACCTCCAGCGAGGCCGCCTGAGCCGGGGCCCGCGCGCCGCCGCTCCAGCCCCCGGCAGGGGCGACCTGGGCAGGCCGCGGGAGCACTCGGCCACGCACGCCCCGGGGGCCCCGCCGACGCCGGCGCTGCCGCCGTGAACGGGCTGCTGCACAACGGCTTCCACCTGCCGCCAGTCCAGCAGCCTCGCCTCTGCAGCCGGGGCCCCGCGGGCGGTGGCGACGCGGCGCCCCCGCGCCTCCCGCTCCTGCCGGAGCTCCAGCCGCAGCCACCGCTCTCTCAGCACGACTCCCCGGCCAAGAAATGCCGGCTGCGGAGGAGGATGGACTCTGGGAGAAAGAACAGGCCGCCATTCGCCTGGTTCGGCATGGATATCGGTGGAACACTGGTTAAATTGGTCTACTTTGAGCCAAAGGATATTACAGCCGAAGAGGAACAAGAGGAGGTGGAGAACCTCAAGAGCATCAGGAAGTATCTGACTTCTAACACGGCTTACGGGAAAACCGGGATCCGAGACGTCCACCTAGAACTGAAAAATTTGACCATGTGTGGGCGCAAAGGGAACCTGCACTTCATCCGCTTCCCCAGCTGTGCGATGCACAGGTTCATCCAGATGGGCAGCGAGAAGAACTTCTCCAGCCTTCACACCACTCTCTGCGCCACGGGCGGCGGAGC
>JAQQSY010007718.1:0-10289 GCA_028646535.1 Procyon lotor | reverse complement strand
CAGCATCAGAGAAATACAAATCAAAACCACAGCGAGATACCACCTCACACCAGTCAGAAGGGCTAAAATTAGCAAGTCAATAAAAGACAGATGTTGGTGAGGATGCGGTGAAAGGGGAACCCTCCTACACTGTTCATGGGAATGCAAGCTGGTACAGCCACTCTGGAAAACAGAATGGAGTTTCCTGAAAAAGTTGAAAATAGAGCTACCCTATGACTCAGCAATCGCACTACTGGGTATTTACCCTAAAGATACAAATGTAGTTATCTGAAGGGGCACGTGCACCCAAATGTTTATAGCAGCGATGTCCACAATAACCAAATATGGAAAGAATGTAGGTGTCCATCAATAGATGAATGGATAAAGAAGATGTTGTATATATACAAGATGGAATACTATGCAGCCATCAAAAGAAATGAAATCTTGCCATTTGTAACAACATGGATGGAACTGGAGGGTATTATGCTAAGTGAAATAAGTCAGTCAGAGAAAGACAATTATCACATGATCTCTCTGAGATGAAGAATTTGAGAGGCAAGGTTGGGGGTAAGTGGGTGGGGGAGAGATATAAAACAAGATGGTATGGGGAAGGAGACAAACCATAAGAGATTCCTAACCTCATGAACTGAACTAATGGTGCCTGGGAGGTCGGATGTAGGGTTAAGGAGTCTGGGTTATGGACATTGGAGATGATATGTGTTATGGTAAGTGCTATGAAATGTGTACCCTGATGATTCACAGACAAGTACCCTGGGGCAAATAATACATTATATGTTAATAAAAAAAAGAAAAGAAAGGTATTTAACAACCTTAACTTTGAAAACTACACAACATTGCTGAGAATTCCATTGTTCATTTAATTAGCTCTCATTCAGCACACTATTTCAGCTTATAAATCTGTGTGCCTGGTAATTCCATATGTCTAATAGAATAATACTTTATCAAATGACTTTTAGTCCCTCATTACATGGCTCACAATCTGAGAAAATGCAAATGAAGTAAATTTTATGTAGTTTTCATCTCATTTTGCTTTATTGTTACTTTTAACAGCCTTCTAGAAAAAAGTGGCTCAAACTCAGTGGGAGAGAAAATGTAATCAATATCCCAGGAGTATTCAGTGAGCTCTAAGTTGAGGTGCAGTCATTTGGGGTCAGAAAGACACCAATGTTGGTACTTTAAAGTTTTCATTACTGCATTTAAAGAAATAACGAATGGTGGTGTTTTGGAAAGATCCAAGTCAGAAGCATAAGGGAAATATGATTTGCTTCAGTATAAAAATGTTTACGGAGCTGGAGAATCACATTCTCCAATACAGTAACACTCATATAGCCCAGGGTCCACCCCGGAGGAGTCACGTGACACAGTGACTTTCACAAAAGCAGAAAACTTCATTGAAATAGATTTTGAAGTAAGAGTTTAGCACAGGTGGGGAAAGGATAGAATAAAGGTTCATACAATTACCATGGTCAGACTGTTCCTGTGAAGGGCTAAAGATATTTCCAGTCAAGTGGAGATTTCTGGGGATCATTCAGTACTGAGTGTGGTCAAGGTGTCCAGAGACAGATCACAGACTATCTAAGTAACAGGGGCACTGAAATAGTATTATAGTCATTTCTTCGCTCTTTAACCATCCATCTTCCCATGTCTTTGTCAGCCTATGATTGGGGCAATTGCCCATTCATGGTTTTCACAGTAAATACAAGCACAAAGAAGTGTTCCAGTGAATCACTTATGTTTCTCCATATTCCTGCCCACCCACATTAAGTAGCAAAAACCTCCTGCTCCTGATGATAAAGGTTCATTACCCCTGCCAGTATAACCTCTTTCATTGCCTACTGGTATAAGAAATGCAAAATGACCACAAATTTAGTCATTTTATTTAGTATAATCCCTACTGTATTTTTTAGTTAGAAAGCAACCCCCACTCGAACTTGAAACAAAGGTCTCTAATTCAATAGATTAAACTACAGAAACAAAAGAAAAATATGAGTTAAGATAGTAAGAACTGATTCCATTCCATGGGTCCTGAATCCAGGTACTCTATCAGGGACACAGTATTGTATAGAAGTTATTGGTTCAAAGTAGAGACAATGTATTAAGAACAGAATCCAATCCTCACAGTATCATCTCTAAAGTGATATCACGGCTATACCTTAAGGAAACAATTCCAATGTTCTATCAGGCCAGCAGCTTCTGGATAATGTAGTAAACAGTACAAACAATGGATCCTGTAATCGTGTACCCATGGCCAGGTTTACTGCTCCAGCTCCTGCTCATTGGAAGAATGTACCCTATGGCAGGAATCAATTTTCTGTTCACATCAATATATCAAACTGATTTATTCATGAACAAAGTGTAAAATTTTTAATCCTTTATCAGCTGGTTATAGGGATCTTCCATGAACCACAGCTGTTAGCTGAAGAAGTGTTTATTACTGGACAAGGGTCCTGCCCAATGCATAGTAAGCCAAACACCGACCATGGCTCTTGAGGCAGAGAAAAAGGGTTTTATTGCAGGACACCAAGCAAGGAGCAGGGAAGAAATTTCTAAAATCTGCCTCCTCCAGGATAAGGGTGATAATGAAAAAACTGTACATTAAGGTGACCAACCAAACGGGCAAGGGAACGCCAGTCCCTGTCTCAAAGCCCTTCCGGTTCTTCTTTCCTACCCCATTTCCCACGCGTGCCAAAATACCAAGTATGCTGTGGGAGGGAGTAGTAGGGGTATAGTAGGGAGGGTATAATTACTCTCCCTGCTTGTGCTTGGGGCTCAAACCTTTGGAGAAGGGTCTCCTCTGGGCCCACCGGTGTTTGATAAATCTCCAATCCTTCTTAGTCTCCGAATGCTGCTTGGTTTTTCTACCAGGATCCAGTCCAGGTTCTACAACAAGGGAAGCTGAGCATTTATGGGATTTTTTCGAGGGGGTTTTTTACGAGGGGGTGGGGATTTGGAAGGTGGATTGAGGTAACTAGACATTGGGTAGACATTGGGAAAGGTGAGATAAAGAGAAAGACATTGCTGCTTCTGTACAGGCACCACCCAGTGACATCCGGGCATTTTACATCAAATGTAATTTGCGCAAGATGGCGCAAGCGTGGCAGTGTGGAGAGATCTCCCATGTCACAGTCCTCACAGAGGTTACTTTTGTTCATTCTCAGTCCCTTCTGAACAGCTGCAAGACTTCTTCCCAGTTTTTTCTAGTCTTACTTGGTTTTGTGGCAGTTGGTCAACTTTCTGCACAGCAGGCTCATAAGTCAATTAGGCTGAACAGAATGTTCTTGGGGTAGAATGGTCATGCATGTGTTATCTCAAAGAGTCAGCCTCACCTTAGCAAAATAGAAGCAGTGACAAGGATAACTGAACTCCTATCACACAAACTACTTGTGCCCGTGGCCCTGCCTAGATATGCTCCATAATATACCATTTCCAGTACATAATGGACTGCTGGGCTCTCCCAACCTTATGACCTGCCATCACCCAGTAAGTGATGGCACAGTTACAGTGACCTAGTCATTTAATGGCCAGTGTCAGGCATTTAGTCTCTACTGAGTTCTGGTTGCATTCCAGGGACTACTTGTCAAACTGTTAGTTCTGACATAATATGATCAGGGAAGAGATAGCTACAGTGATGGCATCCACAGAGAGAGAATCAACAGAAAACACTGTGTCCGTTAACTATTTAAACACCCATCATTTCAGCTTCTTCATGGATGTCCTTCCTTCAGGGTCGTCCCTCCACATTCCCTGGGAGGAAAAGCAGCCTCAAATGTGTAGTGGGTTCCCCTGGCACTAACAGAAAATAAAACCCCACCATCAAGAAATTTTAAAAAACAATAGGGAAAAAAGCTGTTTCTCAAAGCACCGAAGTTGCCATTTCTGTGCCTTTTTCAGAATTGAAACGGTAATTAAAGTTGTCCAGATGCTGTCGTTTCAGGGGAACACTAAAGTAGAAAACACAAAATTGCTTTAATTGCCTTGAGGTGATTAAATTTGGAAGTAATGGGCTCTCCATCAATCTAGCCTCCTTTTTTAGAAGAGAAAACACTAACCAGTTTGTGTTTTTAAGAATATCGATCTGTAAGAGATGTGTGTGTATTTTTAAATAACTGTAGGCAGGTTATAAATCTAATCTACTTTCGGATCCTTAGTGAAGTGCCCCGGGCTTTCCTGTTCATTCCGCAGTAACAGGTCAACTTCCCTAGTTCTCTCAGTAGCTTAGAAACTTCTCACCTGGATGCACACACAATGGCAAAACTGTAAAGATGAACTCTCTAAAATGGAAATTCCTATGGCATCTTTAATGTGGAAACAGACTAGATTGATGAGGTCAGTATTAAAGCGGCTGTCTCTAATGAGTTGAAGACTCCCATTTGTGCTATATCCTGTTGTAGAGGAAGCCAGGGAGAACCGAATCAATAAGATGTGATGACCTCTTCATCAACATTAAATGTTGGGAACAGTAGGGAAAACAGAGGGAGGGCTTGGAGGTTGGAGAGCCCTAGGGCATTGCAGTTTAGCCTAATGACTGAAGACAAAATTAAAGTGTTAATTCAAACAATGAGTCATAAGTTTAGCTTTAAGAAATGTACTCTTTTGAATCTATAAGTATTAACAGAGAAATTCTAGTTTCATGAAGGAAGGTATAGATCATTTGGCAAGCTTAAGTTCCTTGGAAAGTAGGACACACCATGTATTCTTCCCCACATAAATGGCACAGTGCTGGCCAATCCATCCCTTTTCTCCAAATGCTGGGAAATTTGGCTTCTGATTCCACAGTTTGCTAATGTGGTGTAGGTGTGCTGTCTCTTCCCAACTGCAAAGCTAAGATAAATCCAAGAAAAAATTGGAGTTAGATTAGAAGTGCAGTAGAAAGTGAATAATCATCGTGAAATGTTTATGTTTTCAGGGAAATTATATATATAAAATCTATGCTGGAGCAACAGTCATACACCTGTGAAATGTTACCTGTGGAAAGCTTCAGGCAAAAAATATTGCACTTACCACTGACTTTAATAATTCAAGGAAAGTATTTCACTTTGCTGGCTAATATTCAGAATTCCTTTGTTCCATTTCAATACACAGAACTGAAAACTGATTCTCAGAGCTGGGAAGAAATGGCATCCCTGAATTTTCTGCATTTTTTTCCTGTTGAAGTTCAGCTAGACTAGTATAACTTCACTCTGCAATCCCATCTAATGAAAGATGCTAGTGAACATTAACACCTACTGCAAATTGATGAGGCTTTTCAAAAAGGAGTGCCCTGGACAATAGTTAATTCAAAGTAAATGTTAATTGTCAAGGCAGATGCAAAAGATTCCTTTGTGAATCTGCCTCCAGATCTGTCAGCTTCAGTAGCAATTGTTCTTGAGATGGAATAAATGCATAGCCCAGTAGGAAAAGGGAGAAGAAGGAGAATTTAACAAGAATTCCGTACTTGTGGGATACATCGTGCTTACAGAGAGAAGGACACACTCTTTACTTCACACTGAGATTAATATTTAAATTCAATATTAAGTTTCATGATCAAAATATTTTTCTGTTCATCACAATTAAACACATACAACTTTTATAATTGAAAGTGAAGTGAACTTTTATAATTGAACTATAAGCACATTAATGTTTACGCCAATAAATAGGAAATCATAAACTAGTGAAATATTTTTTAGGCATCTGTTTTTCAATTATATGATATAGATTGCACTTTTGCCTTGAGAATGTAATCACCAAATGGCTTCATCATATCTCTATTTGATGAATGGAAATCTTTCCTTTTACTGAAGGTCATAGCAAGACAAACAAACCTGTGGAAGGCAGTGACATGAAATTTGCCCAATGTTAAAATAAATTGTTTGCAGTTTTCTGGTTTAGCTCAATCAAGTAAAGCATCAGAGAAAAAGAACAGTGAATATCTGTAAACAGGGCAAAAGACTGAACCAGATGTCAGTCAAATGTCCTGGCCTCATAAATATAGATAATGCTGTCTCTAAATGTAAGTTTTTTAAAAAGCTCTCTACTGAGGTATTTGGCAAACACCTTCTTCAGGAAATAAATCTGGTGACCTAAGACTAGAGAGATAATGACAATCATTTTAAAGGAAAGGATTCTACAACAATTCTAGTCTGGTCTTTTCGCTTTTCAACTCCACTGTAACATTTAACATGTTTAAAGGAAATTATTCATTAAGTAAATATTGCCCTTCTTTCATACCTCATCTGGTCTTCAGAGCAGCAGAATGTATAGTTATGTGTTCACATATAAAGAGATTTGTTAAATATTTTAAGGTGTTTGGTAGAAATCTGCCATAAACTATAGGAGGAAATATAGAGTGGTTTAAAAAACAGGGGCGCCTGAGTGGCTCAGTCGGTTGAGCGGCTGCCTTCAGCTCAGGTCATGATCCCAGGGTCCTGGGATCAAGCCCCACATCGGGCTCCCTGCTCAGCAAGAAGCCTGCTTCTCCTTCTTTCTCTGCTTCTCCCCCAATCCCCTGCTCATGCTCTCTCTCAGATAAATAAATAAAATATTAAAAAAAAAAAAAACACTGCAGTACTTAGAATAAGACATATCTGCATCTGAGACATGGACTCTCACAAAGTCATAGCCAAGGAATCTTACCTAAGGTTAAACTGGGGAAGAATCTGCTTCCGAGCTTGTGTGGTTGCTGGCAGAATTCAATTCTTCAAATGTTGTTAGACCAAGGGCCTCCATTCCTGCTAACTTTTGACCAGCTTCTTCTCTCCATTCCTTGAGACATGAACTCCAATATGGCAGCTTGCTTTATCAAATTGTGCAGGCCAAGAAGGCAATAGAGTCAACTAGCAAAACGGAAGTCACAGTCTTATGTAATTTAATCACAAAGTGACATCCCATTACTTTTGACATATTCTGTGGGTTAGAAGCAAGTCAAGCTCAAGGAACAGGAATTCACAAAGGTAAATACCAGTTGATAATCATTTGGGACCATCTTAGAGTTTCCCTATCACAAATGATTTCCTCCCTCATGGGATTACTGTGAATATTAAGTCATATATCTCATAGTAAGCACTTGGTAAATATTAATTCCTGCTCATTGTATAAATACTTTCTCTTCCTTGTCATTGTACCCAATTACTTTTGTTGGGGTTCTGTACCTACATTATTTGAACCATGTGGGTTTCCATGAATTATGTTTCAGAGACTGTTTCAGTCGATTGCTGAGACTCTTTTCCTAAAGATAACATTTGCCCTGATGCTTTCCCTAAATTAGAAAGGGAGCTCCTTAATGGAATGGAGAAGAGACAGTAGGCAGATCATGAACAGAGACAGAAAAAACAAAGAGCTCATAATATCTGGAGGAACAGTAGTCATGCACTGGAGGAGAATATTCTCAGAAGGCAGAGGTTGTAAGTAAGGAAGAATACAAAGGAAAAGAAGAAGAAGAATAAAAGAAATGAAAATGAAATAAATAAAAGAATAAATTTTTAAAACCGTATCTGGATTTGTATGTAAATCTACCACTTAATAGTTATATTCTTGGGCAAATTTTTATTTAATTTGTGTGAACCTGTTTCTTCATCTATAAAAAAGATATAATAGAACTTCACTCATTTATAAGCATGCTGTGAAGCTCAAATGAGACCATCTTTGTAAAGAGCTTCAGTAGTGCTTAAACATGGAGAACACTCAATAAATTATATTATCATCATCATCATTATTAGTGGTATAAATAGACAAGTTGGAATTAGATTATAGGGAACCTAAAATGCTGGGCCAAGGAAAGATTTGTATTCTTATTCAGAATATGAAAACTTTTAGGGGCGCCTGGGTGGCTCAGTAGTTAAGCATCTGCCTTCGGCTCAGGTCATGATCCCAGGGTCCTGGGATGGAGCCCTGCATCGGGCTTGCTGCTCAGCAGGAAGCCTGCTTCTCCCACTACCATTACCTCTGCTTGTGTTCCCTCTCTCACTGTGTTTCTCTCTGTCAAATAAATAAAATCTTAAAAAAAAAAAATCGAATATGAAAACTTTTAAGTTTTCCCAGGTGCCTTTTGTCAGTGTGCCTTAAAAAATCATGATCTAAAAGGAAGTGCAACCGTATTTTTAAATATAAGTAGCAAAAACTCAATTCAAGGAAAAATCATCATTTTTATTAAAAGGCATAGACCAGAATGGCATGAGGGAGGACCCAGTTATAATACTGGAATTAGTTAATATTTGCCCACTCGCATGGTTTATGTCTTCTTTTTGTCTTGCTTGTACACCTTTGTGAAAAGTGAAGGAATACATAGAAAATGCAATGAAGTGAATCAAATGGCCAATTCAGTCATGCACAAAAACAAATAAGTAAAAGAGTCAAACGGTCTGTATTTATTCTGAGTCTAAAAAGAA
The DNA here is from genome assembly GCA_028646535.1 of Procyon lotor. Lineage (NCBI taxonomy): Eukaryota > Metazoa > Chordata > Mammalia > Carnivora > Procyonidae > Procyon > Procyon lotor. The sequence goes on along the minus strand of JAQQSY010007718.1, from coordinate 1,926 downwards.
TATCTGTTCAAAAACACAAAATAAAACACTGTTCTGAGTTCTCTCTAAGTTTGTGAATGGTGGCAGAGGCAGAGATAATGGAAATCAGGGGAAAGTGACAAACCTAAGCTGTCTTGGACAGCTGCTCCAGAAAATAACTACTACCCAAGCAGATAGGGATGCTCAGAGGTTGTTCACCTTTGAGTACCTTTGAGAGGTGGAGTACCACAAGTACTCTGTTACTTTTCTCTTCTTTGTCTTGTAAAAATGTGCCAGAAAATATTAAGAAAACGGTGTATTTGTGCACACAAATGAACGCTGATTCTATTCCTTTTAGCTTTAAATCCTCATGGTCTAGGCTAGTGAGAGATCACAAAGTCTGTCTTTCCTCTGCTATGAAGCTGAGAATGGAGCTGAGAAACAGGTATGGGGCACTCCTTGAGAAGTAACTTCAGAGTACTTAGATCCAGTAAGGTCTTTTGAAAGATCTTGAGCTAAAATTCTAGCATTTGCCTGAAATCCCTTTGCAAAATCAGCAAGTGGAAAGCCCATTTCTACTTAAATACATAAAAGTAAGAAATTTGCTTCCAAAACAGCCAACTCCATTTTCAAGCAGTTAGTCTTTTCAAGCAGACCTGCCAGATACTTAGCTGATATCAGCTCACCAAAACTTCCACTTCTGTGTTCCTGGCTAGATACGGTGTTATTCTTTGTCACAGTGCAGTGTCCATGTTCATTTTTAACTGACATCTTTTCTAGAATACCATTTATATTTCTTTTATCTACACTTCCGTATTCCTTTCATATCACATATATAAGACATTCACCTCTGAGAACAAGAAGGAAAGTAGAAAACCTGCCCTGGAAGCTGGCAACTAGGACGTGGGCTGTCATCTTCCATAACAAAGGTAAACAATCACAACAGTAAACAGACAAGGTCACTCCGTGACCTTGATGAAACAAACCAAAAACAAGACCATTTCATATTTGTGTCTGAACATAAAAGACAAGGCTTCTATAGCACCACAAAGTATCTAAAAAAATCCTATCCCTCTGCAAACATAAGTGATTATTGTTTTTTTTTTCTTTTTAATCAAATACAACTCTAGCCCCATATTATTCATTCTGGCTCTTAAATAAAAATTAAGATCCCTCAATGGTTATAACAGTATCATCTGTGTCTATTAAAGGACAAATAAAAAAATTAAAAATTAAAAATAAAGGACAAATGAATCAACAAAATGTGGTCTATCCACACAATGCAATAGCATTCAACCATAAAAAGAAATGTACTGATACATGTTACAACATGGATGAAACTTGAAAACATTCTAAGTGAAAGAAACCAGACACAAAACACTCTATATAGATAGATGATAGATATAGATGGTATATATATATAGATGATATATATAGATAGATAAAGATATAGATATAGATAGATATAGATTATATAATACCATTCATGTAGAAATCCAGACTAGGGAAACCTATAGATATAGAAAGTAGATTAGTGGTTGCTTAGGACCTGGAGAAAGATTGAGGCGTGGAGGAGATAACTAAGAGCACAGGGTTTTTTGGGGGAGGGGGAGTAATGAAAATGTCAAAAAATTGATTGTGATGATGGATATAAATATCTGCTGTGAAAGTAAATGAAGACTAACTAGATTAAAATGGACAAAGTCTATTTATTCAGAGCTTAATAGATTAAGGGTGTCAGCCATTATCACCAGTGTTTGGTAGAGACACGAAAGTAGTCAGAGAAATGGGAAAGTTTTATCTTAAAAAAGAAAGGATGGTATGCCCTAATTGGCGGCTGTTGGCCTGGGACAGTTATAGGTGGGCTAACTAGAAGTGGGGCACATACTATAGGAGTGGTTAGGGGTGAATGTTTGGCTTTGGCTGGTTACTCCTGAGTTGGAAGCAGGGACAAAAATTAGAGAAGCT
>JAQQSY010007717.1:0-10289 GCA_028646535.1 Procyon lotor | reverse complement strand
GCGATGCGGCTCGGTCGCTTCGGAAGCCTGGAAGTGCTGGCCAAGCCGGATCTGTGGATTCCTGGGACCCGGGGACCCACCCTAAGGACCGGGCCCAACAGAAGGGAATGTACGTGCCCACCGCTCTCCATGGGCTATGCGCTCCTGGCCACTGTGCGCGTCCGAGGAAAACCCAGGTGCTAGCCAGGTGTCCAGCGGCGGAGCGAGGAGCTAGACTGTGGCCTGAGCACACGGTGGGGTCCGTAGTGGTGACCGCAGCCTGCGGGGACACGGGCGGGCCTCCCAGCATGCCCAGCAGAAGCAGGCAGTTGGGGGGACTTACAGCCTGGTGCCGCTTATGTAACAGCAGACGAAAGTCATGCGTGGGGCTGGAAGGTGGCAGTCACCCTTGGGGGGTGGCGGGGAGCCCGTGTGTCCCCTCTCTCTGTCTGGGTGCCGCCACGCTGCAGTGCATGGAGCCGAGCAGAGTGGATGGGTGCGCGTGCACGTGTTCTCTTCCAGGACAAGGAAACGCGGACAAAGGGAATGATTATGTCTGTCGTCTCTGTGAAATCCGACCCCCTTGTGCACTTGAGGGACGCGTGTGGACGGGCCCTGGGGCTGCGGGCACTGGGGGCCGGGTGCCTCCCGAACGCACTTTCTGTAGGTGCCGCCTTTTCAGGATGACACATGGCACAGTGTTGTTCTCTCCCTGAGATCTCCATGGTGGACACACGGAGTCTGATACTTTCTGTACTTTCATGTACGCTTGAAGTGTGTCACCACGAAAACGAGTGTAAATGATTTATAAGGTACCTAGGAACAGAGGTTGACGAAAGGAGAACAGTGGTCATGGTGATTGTGTTATGTGAGTGGTTCAGAGCCTAGGAGCTTTTGCTTTTACAGAAAATTTGGAAGAGAAACGTGGTCATGTGCACACATGGAAACACTTCGTGTGTAGAAAGTCCCCGTGTTGTGGGCCTGTCTGTGCGACGGGTATGTGCAGAGGGGAATCGGATGTGTGCATGCTGTAGGGGGTGGCGTTCTCTCTCTCTCTTCTTTGGGTTGGGGGTGCGGAGGGAATCCCAAGCAGACTGCATAGTGCGGAGCTGGACACGGGGCTTGACCCCAGGACCAGAGACCATGACCGAGGCCAAGATCAGGAGTCAGATGCTTAACTGACTGAGCCACTCAGGCACCTCTGGAGTGGTTTTCTTTATTTAAAAAATGTCATAATGGTACCTAAAGCAAGTTGGTAAGAGAAAGCCACATCCACGGGTAGCAAGGCTGAGGCCGTGAGAGTTTCTGTGTGTCTGAGCTCCGAGTGACGAGTCCGCCACTCACGCGAGGGTTGTTCACGGCGCTGCCTGGCCATCCGCCTGCTGAGCTGTCCGTTCTGAGGCCGTGGCCACCAGAAGGACGGGGACACTGTTGCTTCCGTTTCCTGAGAACAGCCGGATTTCAGAATAACAGAGTAGCTTAGGACTGTTCTGGATCAGACGCAGAAACCTGTTTTGGGAGCCTGATGAGGAATGTTCCTTTGGAAATCGGGGACCCTTGCTGGTTCCATTTCCCGTTATTTTGGTGAAAGAGTTGTCATCTGGAATGCCATTGGTCCCTGCCCTCTCTGATGACTAAAGCATGGTGGCAGCATTATGATTACCTATCTGATTTTTGTCAGATTTGGGCCATGGGTCCAGGCAAGGCACCGAGTTCCTTCCTCTGCTCATCTTGTATCCCTGGTTCTCAAACTGTGGGCCCTGGACCAGCAGCAGCTGCACCTGGGAGCTTGTTAGAAGCTCAGGGTCTGAGGCCCCACTCACTCCAGACTCTGGCGCTGAGCCCAGCAATTTGTGTGGGTTTTCAACTGTAAGATATCCGTGACCCACAATTCACACCATTTTGAGGTGTGTAGTTCCGTGGTGTTAAGCACATTCACACACATTGTGCAGCTGTCACCACTGTCTGTCTCTAGAACTTTCCCATCTTCTCAAACTGAGACTCTGTCCTGATGAACCACTGACCCCCGAGCCTCTGGCCCCCCGTCCACTCTCTGTGATTCTGACGAGTTCGGGGACCTCCTAGAAGTGGGATCCCACAGCGTTCATCCTTCTGTGTCCGACTTCTTTCGCCGAGCCCCATGCTCTCCGGGTTCATCCGTGTTGGGGCCGGTGCCAGAATTCCCTTCCTTTTTAAGGCTGGGCCTGTTCCACGGTGCGGACGGACTGTGTCATGTTAATCTGTCAGTGGACGTGCGGGGTGACTCTGCCTCGTGGTGGCCGGGAATCGTGCTGCGAGCGAGCCCCTCTTCACGCCCCCGCTTACAGTTCTTGCGGGGAGAGAGCCGGCAGCGGGACTGCTGGCCACGGGGTGATCCTCTTCCTTGTGCGAGGAGCTGCCGGGCTCTTCCAGACAGCACGGTGTTGTCCGCTTCCACCGCCGCGTGCAGGGGCTCCAGTCCCTCCACATCCTGGCCAGCACCTACTTTGTATCTTTTTGTTTCGTGACCGTTATCTTACTGGTCAGCTTTGGTCAAGCCCACCTGCTGATTCTGATGCCCACTCTGCTTGCAGGCTGGAGCCCGGAGACTACGCCGTCCCTCGCTGGCCCTTGCCCTCATTCTGGTGACCAGGCGGCCGAGGATGGCGGTTGTGATAGATCTGTGTTTTGGTAGAACCATGAACTTGGAGTCCATCAGAACATGGGTCCCAGCGCATCCTCCTATTAAACTTGGACAGCGGGAAGCTTCCTTCCTGGCCACCTTGTGGGGGATGAATGACCTATTGGGATTTGAAAAGCCCTTGATGCCAGGAGAGGCTCTGTGCAAGCGGTGAGGACCCCGAGCAGTGGTGGGGCCGAGCGGAGTTAGGGACACCCGCGCAGACTCCGTGCAGCCCCGCGTGTGGGCCAGCGTGCGTCCCGAGGGGTGGCTCTTGGGAGCTGCTGGCCCATGTGCTGTGCAGTCTCGCGGCCTGTGACTGCTGCAGCCCTTGGTGCTGGCGGGGCTGGCTTAGTGGGAAGCACGGGCATGCCTGCTGGCGTGGCTCCTCGGGCAAATCCTGTTGGTTTCCCAAAGCTCTGTGTGTGGTGAGCGAGTACCGGCCTGGCTGATAGCTGCCCTTGGAGCGTGGGGGGCTAGCCGTGTCCATGTGCGTGCCCGTGGCCGTCGGAGCGCGGGGGGGCTAGCCATGTCCGCGTGCGTGCCCGTGGCAGGACTGCTGGCCAGATGCGCCGATGGAAAGGTGCTGGCAAGGCTCGCGTCTTGGACGTTTCATTGTGTTTCATTGGTGGAGAGCTGGCTTGGAGAATCACAGAATTTCAGGCCTGAAGGGATGTGGAAGACGGCTCACCGACTGGTACCCTTTGCGCACTGCGGAGAGGCAGAGGTGGGAGCGCTGGTGGTTGCCTTGGGCTGCCTGTTTCTCTGACGCCTGCTGGGCTGACAGTAGTGAGGTGTCCAGAGGAGCGGAGCCCAAGCCCCCCCGCCGCACATGAGGCCTTGGTCTGTGGGCCGGCCAGGAGCTCCGCGCCCTGGACACCGGCTGTTAGGGGCAGTTGGGTCTACGGATGGACGAAGGCTTTTGGAGTTGAACACTGGAGTCCGGAAGGGAGGCCGGGGGATTACGAGTGATTTCTAGGGGCCAGTTATTTTCAGCTCTGGTGTGTCATTTCCCACTAGGCCACTGGGGCAGGTGGCATCAGCCTGCGGGTCTGAGCTTGCGGGTCTGGGGGCGGGCGGGGGCCGCATGTCCGGGCCAGGCCTTGTCCTGCATGGCAGCTTACGGTTGCGTGCGCACGCCGCGGTTGTGCAGGTTGGTGCCAGAAGGGTTGGGGCCGGGAGGGCACACCGCCAGGGGGCCTCTGAGGGGCTGTTGCCGCCATCGAGGTGCATCGGGGGTGAGGGGCAGGCTCTTTACCCCCATGTTACCGGGGATAAATGGTAACCTTGGTGGCTGTCGCTTGCCGGGCCGCGTGGCGAGGAAGTGAGAGACGGGATGTGAGCACACACCTGTCTGACGTCAAAACGCATCCTCTCAGCCCTTCTGTGTGGGGCCCAGCCGCCTCCCTCCTCATCCGCGTCAGCCGTGGGGCCGGGTGGTGCTCCCATGCCTCTGTCTTACGGGAGTGCTCAGGTCCTGTCTGTGAGCTTGACGTTCACTCCGCCGAAGACCCGTCTTCCTCCGCGCGTCCTGCTCGTGCCGCACTGCCGGGGCCTTTGCAGGGCAGGCGGCTGCTCTCACGTGACCTGTTTTCCTTCCTATGCAGGAATGTTTTAAAAACATGGATGTGCTAGTTCAGGAAGCCGGTACTTGGGGTCATAGCTTCCTCGGGATTGAAGCTTCTTGGGAGAGGCTCCTCCTGGGGTGGCGGGGACCCATCGGGAGTGCGTGGTGTGTCTGTGAGTTAAAGGTGCCGTTCGGAGTCGGACTTAAAAAAAAAATTTTTTTTTTTTTTTGTTTTGTTTCTGACTTTTAGACCCTCCTGTGGTCAGAGGTCAGGCTCTTGAGCAGCATGTGACCGTCTGGTAATCATTACTGAGCGTACCTTCTGTCTTGAGATAGTATCTCACTTTAACCATCAGGAAAAGAAAACTCGTCTGTGCTTGGTGGCGAAAACTCCCTTACTTACAAATTTAATGAAGACGTCGTGGTGCTCCCCAAATTCTCTTTCCCTCATTACTTTTCTCTTTCCTCCGTTCTCCCGACAGTGCCCTGCTCCGCATCACGTAGGTGTTTTCTCGCGTACTGCTGAAATTCCCTGTATGATTTCTGGTATTTTCAGGCTTGCCCTGGGCTTCACAGTTGGCCTCTTAACGTGTGCCGTCCAGCCTGGATGGCACCCGTGTAATTTGAGGCGTGTGTCGAAACCTTGCTGCTGCACAGCCCCCTTTGGCTGCCCTGCTGCCCGTACTCTCGCCGCCCTACACACTGTACCCGTGTCAGTGGTGTGCCGTCAGAGTGGATTTGCGGGGCTTGCCTCATGGCTTCTAAGTCAACCAGGAAAACAGTTACAAGTAAGGAGTACGTTTCTGTTGCCCTTTACATTTACTAGTGTCCTCCTGCTGCTCGTTCCTTCTTCCTGTGCATTTGTTTCTTGCAGGGAAGGGCTGCCTGCAAGGGATTTACCTTGCAAGGTAGATTTGCCGTCTTTGCTCTTCTGGGGCTGTCTGAATTTCTCCTCCGTGTGGAAGAATAGCTTTGCTGGCTGCAGAATATGGTTGACCCTTCCGTCCTCCAGCACTTTGGGTCATCCCACTGCCTTGTGGCCTCTGTGGCTTCTGAGGAGTCCGCTACTCACTTGCTGATCTCCTGGTGCCTTCGAGTTTCTCTTTGTCTCTGGATGGTTTGAACAGTGCATTTGTGGTCTGTCTAGATGTGAATCTTCCTGAGTTTATCTTAGGTGGAGTTTTTTGGGTTCTTAAATTTTTTGTTTTGGAGATTTTATTTATTTTTGAGAGAGAGAGAGCGAGAGAGCGAGCGAGCACATGCACACGGGGCAGGGAGGGACAGAGGGCGAGGGAGATGGAAAGAATCCCGAGTAGACTCTACGCTGAGTGTGGAGCCTGACATGGGGCCTGATCTTGTGACCCCAAGATCATGACCTGAGCTGAAATCCAAGAGTCGCTTAACTGACGGAGCCACCCAGGCACCTCCTGGGTTCTGGGATTTTAAAGATCAAATTTCAGAAAATTTTGGTGGTTCCTTCAAATATTTTTGGGAGCCTTTCTCCCTTTGGGCCTCTCATGATGGTGATGTTGGTGTGCTTGATGGTGTCCCACAGGTCTCTGAGGGTCCGTCCATCTTCCCATCCTGTCTCCTTTCTGTCCTCCAGACTAGACAATCTCAGTTGGCCTGTCTTCCCCTCTGCCCTGTCAGATCTGTGGTTGTGTCCCTCTGGTGGATTTTTCATTTCATTTATCGAGCTGCTCCAATCCAGAATTTTTATCTGCCTCTCTTGTACAACTTGTGTTTATCAGTATTTGCTGTTACTGAGACATGGTTCTCCTACTTTCCCTTGGTTCTTTACAGATGGTTCCGTTAGTTCTTGGAACCTATTTCAAATAGCTGACGTAAGGTCTTTGTCGAATGAGTTCAATGCTTGGCCCTCCTCGAGGACAGTTTCTGGTGGAGGTTTTTTCCTTGTGTTTGGCCATCCTTTCTCATCTCTTTGCATGTCTTACAAACTTTGGTTGTAGACCAGACAGTTTAAATAATATAATGTGGCCACTCTGGAAATCAGATTTTCCTCCCTCCCAAGGTGTTGCTGCATATCGTTGTTGACTTTTTTAACGGTCTCTCTGAACGAGTTCTGTCAAGTCTGTTGGGAGCGCCGTGTGGCTGCAGGGACAAAGCCCAAGCTGGGTGGCTTGCAACAGCAGGCGTGTGTCGCGGCCCTGGAGGGAGCAGGTCTGAGACGCAGGCGGGCAGGGCTGCGCTCCCTCCTGGCCCCTTAGCGGAGAGTCCTTCCTGCCGCTTCTGGCATCTGGCTACCGTGGCCACCCTGTGCCTTCCTGGCTTGTGGCCGTGTGGCTTCAGTCTCTGCCTCCGCTGTCATGCGCCCACCCCTGTGTGCCCGGGGTCTCCGGCGCCGCACGCGGTCCTCCCTTGTCTTACGAGGACTCCAGTCACACTGGATTGAGGGCCTACCCTATTCCAGTGTGGTCTCTCTTTTTTTTTTTTATGGAAGATTTTATTTATTTATTGGAGGGAGAGAGTGTGAACATGAACAGGGGGAAGGGCAGAGGCAGGGGGAGAAGCAGGCTCCCCGCTGAGCAGGGAGCCCAGTGTGGGGCTTGATCCCGGGACCCTGAGATCACGACCTGATCAGAAGGCAGACACTGACCAGCTGAGCCCCCCGGGTACCCCCAGCATGGCCTCGTTTTAACCTAACTAATCAGTACACACACCCTGGCTTGCCACACATCTTCAGCTTCCAGTGTTCTGAGAAAGCGGGTTCCGACCACTTTAGCTTCTCTGGAAGGAAGGATTTTTGGAGGTTCTTACTCTGCCTCTTACTGGCGTCACCCACCTTTTACGTGTAAGGCGTTCCTAGTTCTCCGTGCGTGCGCTTCAGTCCTGCAGAGCGTGCAGCCCCGCGGTGTGGGCGTGTCACGGGGCGGCGCACCCCTCGCCGTCAGCCCCTCGGGAGCCTCTTATCAGCCCCCAGAGAAACCCCCGTGTTCCAACCTCGCTTCCCAGCTCTCCCAGCGTTGCCCCCCACCCGCACCCCAGGCCCAGGCCGGCACCCGTCTGCTTGTTTCTGTACCTTTGCACAGACCCTTCCCATTCGTGGTCCTTGGGTCTGGCTTCTCTCACCGTCATGTTTTCAGGGTCCATCCATCTGGCAGCAGGAATCCATCCTGCTTCCTTTGTGCGGAGACTGGCAGTCCGTCGTCCGGGTGAGCTGCCTCTGGGTACTCCCGGGCGGCAGGTGGGTGCGTGGGTTTTTCCGCTCTCTGGCTCCCGTGGACCTTCGTCTGCAGGTCTCTGTGTGGACATCTGCGTTCACGTCTCGGGTGTGTTTCTCCGGGTGGAACTGCGGGCTCACATAGGGGCTCCGCCTCCCATGTAGTGAGGACGCGCGGGCTCTTCTGGAAGGCGGCCTGTGCCAGCCTGTGTGAGGCTTTTCCGCATCCTGGCCAATGTTCACTAGTCCTTGTCTTTCTTTTTTTTAATTAGAGCTGTCACAGTGGGCGGTATCTGACTATGGGTGTGATTTGCATTTCTGTGATGGTCTGGGATGTTGGCGCATCTTTTTTTGTGCTTACTGGTCGCTGGTAGAACTTTGGAGGAATGTCTGTGCAAATCCTTTGGCCAGCTTTAAGTCGGGTTGTCAGTCTTTTATTTTCACTGTGTTGTGAGAGTCCTTACGTATTCCAGATAGAAGTTTCCTTTCCGATATAGGTATTTGCATGTCTTTTCTCTGATAAAAATGTTCTTCCCCTGCTACCTCTTTACTTCATTTTTCCTGTCTGTCCACATATTCTGTGTTCTAGTTACACAAAACTCTGTCTTCTCAGACGTGCTGCTTTTCGTTCCTGAAAATGCAGTAAATAGCGGCAGTCAGTCACCCGGCAAGCTTTCCTTGCGGCCCTCCTGTGTGCCAGCCCCCCCCCCCCCCACGGCAGCTGGGACGTATCCCCCCGAGCCTGTGCCCGGGCATGGTGTCTGGGCCCCCTTGCTCGAGATCAGGGTGCTGTTCAAGTTACGTCACAGCGGGATTACCGTTTGCCCTGGAGTTTGGATCCTCATGGACTGGGCCTAGCATCGGGGACCGTCCGTAGCCATGTACTGAGTGCGTATCACTGAGCTCAGTGAGCCCGCACTGTTCGTTACGGTCGTCGAGTGGGCACTTACAAACCCTGGTCCCATGTGGTCCCCAAAGAGGGTGGGTAAACACAGTTCAGGACCAGCGAGATGTTTTTACATGGAAAAGGGCTGGGTTCTGAGGATGGGAGAACCTTCTGGAGCTGTGGTCTCCACATTTTGGCCGTTAAGGTATCGGGGACTCTTCATATACACACACTCACGCATGTGCACACCCATGACCCACACCCACGTACACAGACACGCTTACGTGTACACACCCCAAATACTCGTCTAGCCCTGCACTCACGTCCATGTACACTCACGTACCTCACACGTGTATGGACACGTGCACTCTGCACATGTACACACCCCATATACACAGTCCCACTCACGAACACACACACACCCGCGCACATGCACACACACCCTTAGGTGCACACGTCCGTGCTCCTGTACACACTCACGCGTGCACACACACACGACACTCCTGTTCACACGCACATCCACACGGCACACGTTTGGGAAGTCCCGTGTGTCACATGTGCTGTGATGATGTCACAGGAGTGTGTCGCCGTGGGAGGAGGGGTGAAGTAACGCCAGCGGTACTGCTGGTGGGCGGTCTCAGCCTGGGGTACGTGCCCCACCGGGAGCTTCCTGCATCGCAGGTGCGCAGTACTGCACTTGGGGGCGGGCTTTCTGGGAGGCCCGAGGGGGTCCCCGGTAAGCGTTAAGGCCTCAGTTTATTTTCTTTCTTTAAGGTTTAAAGTCAATTAAAGGCAACTACATTTTAAATTCTAAAATGTTGAGTTATCTCACAGATGAAAATCTGGTTATTAATTCTGTTTAGACTAGAAGTTACAATCTTACTTTGAAGTGTTGTTTTAAAAAGGAAATCATGAAAAATGATACGATCATGTTGTAGAAAATTTGGAAAAAAAGAGGAAAGAAATCTATATTTTGTTGTGGTTATTTATAGCAGTGTTGGTTAGAGGAAGGACCCCCCCCCGCCGCCCTGTGGGGTACCTTAACTCTACTATGTTTTTAACCAAAAAGAACTTGGTTTCTTTAGAACTCTCTGTACTAAAAAACCAAACTGACGTTTCAGTGTGATTTCCGTGTTTGTCAGCCTGTGGTCTCTCTGGTCTGCCTTTGGCTGCTGTGTGATGTGTGGGTGACCCCTTGCCTGTGGGGGAGCTGAGGTGTGAGTCTTTGACTTGTGTGATTGGGAATCTTAGCTCTAAGCGAGCGTGTGGGTTCTTACCTACATGGAATTGGAGCGATAGTTGGGGCACGTGAAGTAATACGTGTCCCACTGTAGAAACAGTGGGACAGAGAAACTGTACAGCTCTTTGGTGTTAACTTCCTTCTGGGCTGTAGAGAAAAGGGGGCTCTTTTCCATGAAACTTGTAAATAGTTCACTTTTTTCCTGCCCGAGTTGAAAACGGTCTGACTGGTCCTGGATCCGTGGGTGTGTTTGCTGATTCATGGTCGCGTGGACACCGGTTGTTAGGAGCAGAAGGAGGCGCCCCTGAGCCCCAGCTCCATGGCCCGAGTGAATGGGGGGGTGACGTGGCCGCGGTCCGGGTGCTGAGTGAGCACACGGTGGAGGGAGCAGCTGTTTTTATTGGCCATTCGCCTTCTCTTCTCCAGACTCGCCCACGCCCCAGGTCGGCAAGCAGAGGGACGCGCACCCCAGTCGGATGCAGACGCCGCAGGGGAACCCGCTGCTGCTGTCCTACACCCTGCAGGAGCTGCTGGCCAGGGACACCGTGCAGGTGGAGCTCATTCCTGAGAAGAAGGGCCTCTTCCTGAAGCATGTGGAATACGAGGTCTCCAGCCAGGTAAGGGGCCGATGGTGAGTGCCTGCTGGGAGAGGGGCTGGCGGGGTGGGGGAGACGGGCGGCAGAGGGAGTCCGCGTGCTGGGCTTGGAGGGAAGAGCCGACGCTGGACGCCGAGAGCCGAGCCGCCCAGTGGATGTTTGCATAGCCGGGGTGTCCTCG
>JAQQSY010007716.1:0-10290 GCA_028646535.1 Procyon lotor | reverse complement strand
TGGAGGCATAATATTCCATTGTGTATATGTACCATATCTTCTTTATCCATTCATCTGTTGAAGGGCATCTTGGTTCTTTCCACAGTTTGGCAATTGTGGCCACTGCTGCTATGAACATTGGGGTACATGTGGCCCTTCTTTGTACTGCATCTGCTTCTTTGGGGTAAATACCCAGTAGTGCGATGGCAGGGTCATAGGGTAGCTCTATTTTTAATTTCTTGAGGAATCTCCACACTGTTTTCCAAAGTGGCTGCACTGGCTTGCAATCCCACCAACAGCGGAAGAGGGTTCCCCTTTCTCCACATCCTCTCCAACATTTGTTGTTTACTGTCTTGTTGATTTTGGCCATTCTAACTCGTGTAAGGTGGTATCTCAATGTAAACCCACTGTCTTTATTCTCTTACCGAAGAGACGTAGTGATTATACTAGTAAAGATAATATGCTAATTATTCTTCAACACTTTAGACACTGACTTCAGACATAAGAGGGATTCACCCATCCTCCTCTGCTTCAACATCTATCAAAGAGAATTCCTCAAAAACAACCACACAGGGAATGGAAGAAAAGTATGAGCTCCTCATAGGAGCGGGGGCTCACAGTAGTGCATTCTGTTCATAGAAGCACAATTCCCAGCAGTGAAATCAGTGTAGCCTGTGTTCTTGTGTATGTAGTGGGGAGGGGAAAGCAGAACATCTTCTCCAGGGCTCACCAGTAATTTTCTTCACTGGATCAGAATAACGAAGTTTCAGACAGTGAAAGGGAGAAGGTGCCTGTGTCCTGAAGATTTTAGTTAAGAACCCATCCATTCACGGTCCATATAGACACCTGAAAAGCAGATGAAACCATCAAACAATGGGGTGGCCCCCCTTATAATTTATGTATTTTACTTATTGGTCAGCATACAGTGTGTGTAGATTTCTTATGAGTATGGGTAAAGATAATAAGACTATATGCTTTACCTAGACATTTATAAAGTATTACCTTGCAAGCAAAAAATAAAATTATTTAAAAGAATAGAGAGTCTGAATGTGTGTAACATTTAAGAAGCATGCAGGGAAATGCACAGGACTCCTGGGAGGGGATGGAACTTGACATGGCTCCTGACGGCTCTTGAGGGACATGAGGAATTTTATGTTTGCAAGAGGGGAGGAGCATTTATAACCGTGAAGTGATATGAAAGAGTAGTTTGTTCAGGGAAGAATGAGCAACAGAGTGTCTTGGAAGGATAGGGCTGGAGAGTCAGGCTGGAATCTGATTACTAAGTGATATTAGGAAGCTTGAACTCTTTCTTTTGAATAATAAAGAGCCAATGAAGTGTCACTTGGAGGGGGTAGGGTGATCAGATTTGACCACTGAACCAGGCAAGGTGTATTATTCTTCCTGTCCCTCACCTCCCCAGCTCTGCCTCTCACTTCCCAGCAGAAAGCCAGGGGCATTCTGGGGTTTTCAGCTTCCCCCAGTTGTCAGGAAAGTTTCATGGTTCTTGTACCTTGTGTTGTCCCCAAATTCATACATAGAAGCCTGACCCCCAACGCGATGATCTTAGGAGGTGGAGCCTTTGGGAGGTGATTAGCTCAGGAGGGTGACGCCCTCATGGATGGAATTAGTGCCCTTATAAAAGCGAACCCAAAGAGCAGCTTTGCCCTTTCAGTTGGGTGAGGACACCACGAGAAATTCTGACCCAAGAAGCAGCACCTCACTAGACACCGAACCTTCTGGAGCCTTGATCTCAGACTCATCTCAGTTCTTGTCCTCCAGAACAGCGAGAAATAAATTTCTGTTGTTTCTAAATCACCCAGTCTGTGGTAATTTATCATAACAACCTCAACGGACTCAGACACACTTTGTTATTTAAATGTTTCTTTTCATTGGCAACTGGAATGTTCTTCACCTCCCTAGCCCTCTTAGAAACATTTATTTCATTTACATTTACTCATACATTTTTGCCTCAATTCATTAACAGGATTGAATCAAATAAGCTTTATAGGGAATTTTATTTTATTTTAAAAATTTGATTTATTTATTTGACAGAGAGAGACACAGCGAGAGAGAGAACACAAGCAGGGGGAGTGGGAGAGGGAGAAGCAGGCTTCCCGCCGAGCAGGGAGCCCGTTGTAGGGCTCCATCCCAGGGTCCTGGGATCATGACCTGAGCTGAAGGCAGACGCCCAGTGACTGAGCCACCCAGGCGCCTCTCTAGTGCATTTTAATAAGAGTTGATTCGATTCGTTCCAGAGGTTTTTTCCGTGCAGACACACACAGTGTCACACCCACAGCCTCACATAAACGGGTGTGTGGGATCTTTGTCATCATTAGCTTTACAAAAAAATGAGAGTAGATCACACACACTTTATTGAACGTTCATTCCTTCCTCAGCAGTAACTGGAAGTATCTTCAGATTGATTGGTATAAGGCTCAGTCATTCTTTGCAAAAGTGCACATCTTGTTGTTTCTATGTAACATATTTTTAGTCATTTTCTTACTCATTTACTTTGTTTCTAGTGTCTTATCACTACAAGGCAATGAACAGGGGATACCCTAAAATTGTATAGGGTTTCTGGGTCCGAAACCCTATACCTATACCCCCCCTTTTTTTTTTTTAAGAAAAATTTGCACCTTTATTTTGGTGGAATAAAAACAGCAACAGTAACAGGAAATTGAGATAACAATGCTACAATTCATTCTTTTCTATCAATCAAAAAGATGCACCACAAGAAATTAAACTACAGGTAATGTTATTCATGCTTTAAAATAATCCATTAAGTCCTTCAAATAAAACTGCAAATCAAGGAAATTTTGAAAAGGATTTTCAATGACTTTCAGTGAAAACGTTCTTTATTGGTAAAGCAGACACTTAAAACTTTTTGATTACATAAGTCATGCAAAACAATTGACCTCACACATGGTTGTCTACCTGCTCATTGTAACATAATCTTTTTGGGATGATTATAAATTTTATAAGTTACAGTGACTGCAATAGTAAAAAGAATTCAGGAAAATGACTCTAATGAAGCAAAACACTATGTATGTAGCACATGTGTAAGTACTGTTCTGAATGTTTAATTCTCCCTCCTAATATAAATCTCTACACTTTGGAAGACTATCATATACAAAAATGGCAGTTGCTTTTGTATGTGCATCTATAGGCACTCCATCTAAATAATAAAAAGAAACTACAGGAATAATATTTCAAGGGTATAACATTTCAAGTGTATTAGGGATAATGCGTTAAATATCATTGTAATAGGAAGTGACTGGATTGCTTTTCTAAAAGGCTTTAACACTACATTTCCAACAGCACTGGGAAAAACCGTGGGGTAGAGATCTCCACCAGTGATGAATATCATCGCTCTTTTTGACATTATTGTTGCCAGCCTGATGGATACAAAACAATATCTTTTTATTATTTTAATCTGCATTCCCTTGACCACCAGTGAAAAGCAGCATCTTTTCTTATCTGTTGGATCTATACGTCAGAAGCTGTTACCGATACCCTGCTTTCCAAATTCTTGTGCCTTCATCATCTTTTTTGATAGAAGGCTAGCCAGCTGGACAGTTCAGATTGGCCCTGGCTTCCATTGCCACAGTGTCCCTGAACATTGTTAGAATTCACATTTTAGGACGTGAACTGATTCCTCTGTACAAGTGTCTCCCCGGAGAGAGTTAGTGTGCCTTACCCAAGCTGGATCAACTCCAGGCAGGAGGAATCAGGAAAGTCACTCACATCGCTCTTCTGGGGAAAAAAAATATGGGCGAACAGTACATAAATCCCTAATTCCTGAAACGCCTCAATGAGTGAAGTGCCTTATCAAGAAATGCAGGTCTGTGGCTTGGGACAAGGTCTCTCTGACTGCCAAATACCGCTTCTGCAAACGCGAACTAGCCGGCAAACAAAGCATTTCTCGGGGCATAACAGGATTTCAGAATGACAGATGTGGCTCTGGGCGGTCTTGGAGGATAGTCTGATAGGGTGGCGTGTGCCTCTCTAGTTGATGACTCGGTGTGCTCACCACTCTAATCTATCCCAGCCAGCTGCACGCGGCAGATCATTACCTCGTCAATATGGAACACGGCCAACTGCTGAGGAGGTGTTGGTCATTACGCCAGCATGCTGAGTGGTCATGGAGACCAACCCTTTCCCCTGGAGCCCATTAACAATTAAAATGATGTGAATTGCTCGATCTTCTAGATGCTACAAAAAAAAAAAAATTGAGAGAACCCAGTCTCGTGTTTATGACCAACAACATCTGAGTTGCAAGAGGTCTAATGCTCAGTAGGGATTCTCTGCTCCTAGATGCCCCCCCAAAATATCCGTCTGGCCATGGCATCCTTATCCAGCATTAGCTGAGAGCATGGGCTGCTCTGACTGATGCTAACCCATTTGCTCCAAAATGATAGAAGAAAGAGAACTTTCTGTTTCTTTGTTAAAGCAATAATCTTTTTGATACAAAATAATTACATAACCACGGACATTAAAGAGGAAAGGACTATCCCTGTACATTTGACCAGTTTCCAGATCGAATCAAGAGAAATTGACTTGCCAACTACAGTTAGCCAATGTCAGGATCAGGACCCTAACATGGGTACCCTGACTCTAACATGAGTATTAGAATGTCCTGAATGATTTTCAGGTAACCTGAGAAACCTCTAAAATTGTGTGAAAATTTTGTATCTTCTTTTTTGTGTGTGGGAAGGAATCCATGGTTTTTATCAGATTCTCAAATGGGTCCCATTTGTCCCTCAAAACAAGTTAAGAGTCACTGTTCCAGGGGAAACGCACGTCTTCATGCCCATCGCCAGGAGGGACTCTCTTAAGACTAGATCAAGTTAGAAACCTGATGACAGACAACAGGACCCAGGCAGCAGAAGGCATAGTACTTTGGGTGGAGAAGCATAGGCTGTGATTCCCTTTCAGCTTGTGGGTTTCTGTGCTTTGTTTGTTTGTTTTTCCTGAGGCAGATGTGATCACCTGGAGCTCGGAGTGTCCTCTGTTTGGGACTTTCCCTCATTCTTTGATGGCCAAGGAACCCTGCGGTCAGGTTCAGGGGATGGAAGCCTGGAGACATGAACTCAGCAGGCTCCATTCAAATCTTCTCCAGAGCTTCTCAACTGACATTGTCTTTGGAGAGGAGGAGCCAGAGGACCAACTAGATCAGAGGGTACCAAGGGTCAGAAGGTAAAGCTGTTTGGACATTTGTCCAGACCTTCCTTGACCCAAAAAAGTAGCAAGAGCTGAGACTTTCCTGCTATTCAGCTCAATTCACCAGGACAAAAGACCAGACCCGACGTTCACATAGAAGCCTAATTAGAAATAAGGCACGTAATGACTAATAAGCCTAATGAGTAGTAAGACATTTACCTGGAGCAGGGGTCCAGCTCACAGAAGTCCAGCTCAAGAATAAGTGACTCCATGGGGCTCCAGAACTTGGAGACCAGCCACGTCTGACATGACTAATGTAATTTACCGTGAATTATCCATGGCATCTAACTGCATTCAAGTATCCATCAGACATCACTGGTAGCTTGTGTAGGGGAAAAGCAAACTCACTTTAAAAGCAACGCTAGGGAAACTAGATTTACCAAGTAAGTCTGACATACATTGCCTAGCATGCTTTTATATGCAAACCTGAATATGCGTACGTACACAGGCACACATTTGTATGTGTCAAATACTTGCCTGTGCTAAACGGAAATGATTTTCAACAACCACTTCTTTAGATAATCCACACCACTGGTGTTCTTTAGTAATGCACACACTGAAGAGACAGACGATCCTTATACTCTCCTCTTGCATCATTTGTGGCTTAGGGTTCAGATGGCCTTCGTGGCAAGAGCAACGTGATACCTCCCTCCCCTAAGCCGCAAAAAGTGTCTACTGCTAATCCTAGACTGTCTTGGGCGGTGTCATAGTCACAGCAGAGCGCCTCCCAGCGTCGGGTTGAAGCTACTGCATCAGTGTCCTGTGCCTTAGAAGGTTCATGTGTTCCTTAAGTATCTACTAAGGAATACATGATTCCTTAATGAATTCTTAAGATTCCTTAAAGAATAAGGAATCTATTCCAGATTCCTAGAGTATCACTATATCAAGAGTCCCTGTTCTAAGAGCTGGAGACACAGAAAACTCAAACCACTGCCTTTTTCAGAGATTGCATCTTGGTGGAAGGAGACAAGCAACCAAATGAATAAAAGCAATCATGCCAGATGATGATCATGCTATTGGAGAAAAAGCAGGAGAGAGGGATGGGGCTGCAGAAGTGAGGCAGGGAGGATGTGTGCCTCCACTGAAAAGTGAGAAGGCCTCACTGAAGAGGAGACATTTGAGCAAAGACCTACGGGAGGTGAGACTGTGCCATGTGGCTGTGGAAGGGGAAAGAACTCTAGGCAGAAGGGACTGCAAATGCCAGGGTCCTGAGGCAGGAGCATGCTAGGAGACCAGCGTGGCTGGGGCACAGTGACTGGAAGGTCAGGGGAGTGACAGTGGGCCATGATCGGACACCTAGGAGTGGAATCTGACTCTGATGTTTTATTTGATTAAATCCCCCCCACCCCCGAGATGCTGAAAAAATAACTGCATTCCCCCCCCCCAAGGGTTTAAACTTGAAAAAGGTAGTTTCTGGAAAAGAAGTTCTAAGGGGGTTCCTTTGTAATCTTCCTCTGTTTCCTCCAATTCCTGCACCAAACCAGGCCGACGAAACACATACTGCGAGAGAAAAGCACCAGTCGCTGGCCCACTGCCAGGTCCCGAGGGGGAAGCCCGGCCACCGAGACGATCACAGCTCCAGGCACAGCTCGGCCAGGATCCCATGTCTGGCATCCTGAGAAGGACCCGTGGGCTAGTTCGCTCCCTCCTGCCGTTGCCCCTGTCCTGTGGCCACAAGCAAACAGGATAGGATATCAGCCCTTCCATGACTTCTGGGCTTCATTTCTAGCCCCGGTAGAATTCCAGCAGGTTCACTGCCCACCTTCCTCCATACCTGCTTGCCTCCCTCATGTCCTTGTACGCCTTGGTCACTGGTTGGATACCAACGTCCCCTGTTACATTTACCTTGTCTAGACCCTGGGTGGGCACGGCTATGTTGTTCTTCCCCCTAATCACAATTTTTTTTTTTTGCTTTTATTTACATTCCAGTTAACACACAGTGTTACATTAATTTCAGGTGTACAATATAGTGATTCAACACTTCATACCCCACCTGGAGCTCATCACAAGTGCGCTCCTTAATCCCCATGGCCTATTCACCCATCCCCCACCCACCTCCCCTCTGGGAACCATCAGTTTGTTCCCTGTAGTTAAGAGTTGGCTTCTTGATTTTCCTACCTCTCTCTTTTTGTCTTTTTGCTTTTTTTGTTCCTTAAATTCTACATATGAGTGAAATCATGTGGTATTTGTCTTTCTGACGGACTTATTTCACTTAGCATAAGCCTCTCTAGTTCCATCCATGTTGCAAATGGCAAAATTTCCTGCTTTTTTATGGCTGAGTAATACTCCATTGTGTGTGTATGTGTATATACATATATATACCACAGCTTCTTTATCCATGCCTGTGATAGATCCTTGAGCTCCTTCCATAATTTGGCTACTGAAGATAATGCTATTCATAACATCAGGGCACATGCACCCCTTTGAATTAATATTTTTATCTTCTTTGGGTAAATACCCCGTAGTGCAAATGCTGAATCCTAGGGTAGTCCTATTTTCAACTTTTTGAGGAACCTCCATACTGTTTTCCAGAGTGGCTGCACCAGCTTGCATTCCCACCAACAGTGTAGGAGGGTTCCCCTTTCTCCACATCCTCTCCAACATTTGTTGTTTCCTGACTTGTTAATTTTAGCCATTTGACTGGTGTGAGGTGGTATCTCATTGTGGTTTTGATTTGTATTTCCCTGATGAACAGTGATATTGAGCATCTTTTCATATGTCTTTTAGCCATCTGGATGTCTCTTCGGAAAAATGTCTATTCATGTTTTCTGTCCATTTTTTAATTGGATTATTCATTTTTGGGGTATTGAGTTTTATAAATTCCTTCAATATTTTGGATTCTAACCCTATCAGATATGTCATTTGCAAATATTTTCTCCCATTCCATAAGTTGCCTTTTGGTTTTGTTGATTGTTTCCTTCACTGTGCAGAAGTTTTTTGTTTTGATGAGGTCCCAGTAGTTGAGTTTTGCTTTTGTTTCCCTTGCCTCAAGAGACATATCTAGAAAGAAGTTGCTAAGGCTGATGTCAAAGAGGTTACTGCCTGTGTTCTCCTCTAGGATTTTTTATGGTCTCGGACTATTCCAAAAAATAGCAAAGGAAGGAAAACTTCCAAATTCATTCTGTGAGGCCGGCATTACTCTGATACCAAACCAGATAAAGACTCCAATAAAAAAGAGAACTACGGCCCAATATCCCCGATGAGGAGGAATGCAAAATTTCTCAATAAAATACTAGCAAACTGAATCCAACAATACATTAAAACGATCATTCGCCAGGGTCAAGTGGGATTTATTCCTGGGTTGCAAGGGTGGTTCAATATTAGCAAATCAATGTGATGTACCATATTATTAAAAGAAAGGGTAAGAGCCATATGATCCTCTCAATAGATGCAGGAAAAACCATTTGACAAAAGTACAACATCCATTCATGATAAAAACCCTCAACAAAGTAGGTTTAGAGGAAACATATCAATACAATAAATGCCATGTATGAAAAACCCACAGCTAGTATCATCCTTACTGGGGAAAAACTGAGAGCTTTTCCTCTATGGGCAGGAGCAAGACCGGGATGCCCACTCCCACCACTTTTATTCAACATAGTACTGGAAATCTTAGCCATAGCAGTCAGACAACAAAAAGGAATAAAAGTCATCCAAATTGGCAAGAAGAAGTAAATCTTTCATTATGTGCAGATGACATGATACTCGAGATAGAAAACCCAAGGGTAGAGAAAGACTCTACCCAAAAACTGCTAGAACAGATACACAAATTCAGCAAAGTCCCAGGATATAAAATCAAGGTCCAGGAATCGATTGCATTTCGATACAGCAATAATGAAGCACCAGAAAGAGAAATTAAGAAATCGGCCCCATGTACAATTGCAGCAAAACCCGTGAGATACCTAGAAATAAGCCCAACCAAAGAGGTGAAAGACCTGTATCCTAATTAAAATTTGAATCTATCCACTCATCTCACCCTCCCCTGCTGTGCGCCTTGGCTCTCTGGTAATTGTACCCTTTCTAGCCAAGTGACTCCAGTGGCCTCCAGCCGTCCAGCCTGATCCATTCTCTGCAGAGTAGTGAGAAAAGCTTTCTTAAGGGCAAATTTGATGCTATCACTCTTCTGGATAACTCGGGATAAAATCCAAAATTCTTCCTATGGCCAGCAAGGGCTTTCTGTGATTTTTTCCCCCCCTCACTTGCTTCTAGAACTTAACGTGGTCCGCTTGTCTCCCTGTTTCCTAAGCTTGAGGAACTCTGCCTTTTTTAACCCTCAAAACATACCGAGTTACTTCCCACCTGAGACTACGTTTGCTGTCTCCTCTACCTGACGCACGCTTTCCTGGATGCGCCCTTCTCTCAGTAAACTTCTACACATCAGTGGGTCTGAGCAAGTGTGGCTCTTCCTCAGGAACACCCTTCCTTACACTCAACTAAGTCAGGTGCCTCTCTTATGTGGTGTTTTTGTACCCAGAGCTTTTATCTTATGGCACTTAGCCAAATGGTCATTGATTCATTATCTGATTGTTTATGTAGTCTATAAACCCCATGAGTGCAAGGAATCACTCCTTTCTTTTACCATGTTCTCAGCTCCTATTTAAAAAAAAAATTGTAGGGGCGCCTGGGTGGCTCAGTAGGTTAAGCATCTGCCTTCAGCTCAGGTCATGATCCCAGGGTCCTGGGATCGAGCCCTGTGTTGGACTTGGGCTTCCTGCTCAGCGAGGAGTCTGCTTCTCCCTCTGCCTGCTCATGCCCTTTCTCCCTCTCTCTGTGTGCTCTCTCTCTAAAATAAATAAACAAAATCTTAAAAAAAATGAAAAAAAGTAATTTTAAGTAGTTGTATTCACGACACTTTTTTTTTTTTTTAATTTTTATTTATTTATTTGACACAGAGAGAGTGAGAGAGAGAGATCACAAGTAGGCAGAGAGGCAGGCAGAGGGAGAAGGAGAAGCAGGCTCCCCGCTGAGCAGAGAGTCCGATGCGGGGCTCGATCCCAGGACCCTGAGATCATGACCTGAGCGGAAGGCAGAGGCTTTAACCCACTGAGCCACCCAGGCGCCCCTTCACGACACTTGTTAAAGATGGTAGGG
>JAQQSY010007715.1:0-10292 GCA_028646535.1 Procyon lotor | reverse complement strand
GCAGGGCGTCCTCATGGCTGATGAGGTAGATGAGCCCGCAGTTGCCCAGGACGGCGATGATGTACATGAAGCAGAAGGGCAGGGCGATCCAGGTGTGTGCAGCTTCCAGCCCGGGGACACCATTCAAGATAAAGAATCCTGGGGTCAGGCTGGAGCTGTTTCCCCCACACATAATGGCTCATAGGAGGTGGGCATTTTATGTTCTTTAAAAGCGATGCTTTCCTGGACAAGAAAATAACTCAAAAGGTGAGTAGGGGCTCAGAAGCCAAATACAAAAAGAATTTTTTTTTTTTTTTGAATGACAAGTGGTAATTACGTTCCCCTGGAGTCATATTATCTATCATCAGATTCCATCTCTGGTTCTTAACCTTGCACATGAGATGGACAAACCATTTAGTCATTTTATGCCTCGGTTTTCTAAATCTCAAATGAGGTTAGTAATTGTGCCAACCTCAGAAAGTTGTCAGAATTATTCAATAATACATTTATATAATGTGCTGAACTGTGCATAGTATATAATGAATGCTCAATAAATATTAGCAGTAATACTACTATTGTTATTACTATTCCTACCTCAGTGTAAGGCACCCCATGTGATCAAACTTATCTTGTTTAATGCACATAAATTCAAATGGAGCTGTCGAGCCCTGCTGTTATTCAAGTGTCACTGTGCACGGGGGGTGCAAAAGGTAGTATTAGATTTTAAAAACCTTAATTATATTGGGTGATTGAGAATTGAACTTTACAGACAAACTGTAAGAGACTTGACTCTGGGAAACAAACTGAGGGTTGTGGAAAGGGAGGTGGGTGGCGGGTTGAGGTAACCAGGTGATGGACATTAAGGAGTGCACATGATCTGATGAGCACTGGGTGTTATACACAACTAATGAATCATTGAACTTTACAACAAAAACTAATGATGTACTATATGTTGGCTAATTGAATTTAAATTTAAAAAGTAAAGTTGCATTCTACACAGAAAAAAAAAAAGAAGAGAGAGAATCGAACTTTAGAAACAAATGCTTGCTACCAGGGCCTTCAAGAGAGGAAGATTTATTCTCTTATCTTGAATTTATATTTTAGGCAGAAAAAAAATGATAAATATCTCTTGTCGTTCGAATGATATCCAGGGACATCTTATCCAGCTCAATCCTTGCAAGTCTCCTGCTGATTTTAGGTCGCTCGACAGGTGACCACTGGAACCTCTGCAGAGACACTGGTGTGGATAGGAGGCCACTACTGATGTCTACTTCCTTCTAAGAGAACACTACAGCCACAAGACTGAAAAGATCAGGATATTTAGATAACAAAGGAGAAAGAATTTTTCATTCTGCGTAACTGGCTTATAAACTATGTCAGATTGCCTGTCATGGAAAACTCTCAGGCTCTTCCAAACATCAATACGTATAACTCAGCAATTAATCTACACTTATTAATCATAAATAAGCAAAGAGTGCCAGCTCTTTTTCCCCATCAGTATAAGATTTCTGTCTACACTATCCCTCTCAGATGATTCCCGAAGATGCATGTGAATTCTGCTATTGAGTGGGCTAGTTTCAAATTAAGATATAAAAAGGAAGAAAACTAGAGGGGTAGTTGTCTGCCCTCTGAAAATACAAAAGCGGAGTCTTATTGTATGCTTACTTATGGAAATATAGACACTGAGGCTCCGTGAGTTTCCAACACTAACTAGCTGGATGGACTCGAACAAGTTTCAAACCTATACAAGTTCATCACCTTTAAAGGGAAGGTAATAATAGTATAGACTATAGAAGTGTTAAAAGAACTGTTAAATGAGTCTTGGTCCTTTAAGTGTTTTCTGGCATTTAGTAAGTAATCAGTGTATGTGATCTATTATAATAATAGGTAATAATTGCCAGATTATGTGCTAAAACATATTATTCACTTAACATGTATTTATTGATTGATATACATGCCAGGTATCATTC
Organism: Procyon lotor; assembly: GCA_028646535.1. NCBI lineage: Eukaryota > Metazoa > Chordata > Mammalia > Carnivora > Procyonidae > Procyon > Procyon lotor. Next base: position 8,343 of record JAQQSY010007715.1, on the reverse strand, counting down.
TATTTTTGGGGGAATACATTAGTGAACCAAAAAAACAGAATCTGCTCCACTAATGGATACTATTTCAATGGTGTTGAGTCCTGTATTCAAACTTATATTAATGCCATGTAATTAACCTCATTTTATATATAAGGGAATGTAAGTGCAAGGTAACTCAATAAAAAGTCTAAGTTGACAGCACTTAAAAACTGGGAGAGCCAAGATTTATGTTGGCTTGACTTTGAAGTCATGTGTTTAATCAATTTCTCTTCATGGTCCTAAATTAGTGATCCTAATCCTGAGAAATAGTTGCTGGGCATAAATAGCTGAAACAATTCATTATGACATTGGAAGAGGAGAAAGCTTGTTCTTAACTGTGTCCTAAGGAAGAAAAAGAATAAATGTATAAAGTTACAGAAAATCAGTCCTTATCCAAGGGAGGGAGGTATCTTTGCAGAGAAACTTTCTGTGAGAGAGAACCTGTCTGTGAGATAGCTGGATTCCTACATCTGGACTTGTTCACATAGACACCGTGGGGCACCTGGTAAGGGGGTTATACAAGGAGATTTTTATAGGGAAACCCCTTTCAGGAATTCCTCTCAATGCCTTCTCAGATTCAAGTCTAGTCTTCCAGTTACTTTCCACTTGTTCACAAAGACCATTTCCACCAGAAGCAGTTCTGAGTACAGATATCTATTAAGGCAAAATCTTTTGTGTTCTTCCCATTGGATCCTCTTATTGTCTGAACTTCTTATTCTATGAGTTCTGAGGTAGTTTTAAATTTATTTCACAATTAGGGATATGCCGTTTTCCTTCTTAGTCCCTAAATAAATGGTCATCTATCCTGTTTGGAGTCAAGAAGAAATACTAGGCTTCCAATCAACCACATCTCAAACACTTGTATTTTTTGTACTACAAGCTTTACATTTTGGGAAAATATAAGTTTTTGGGAATCACCCAAACTCACCTCAGTGTCAGCAAAGACCAGGTTCATAGACATGACTAGCATCTAACCGGTCTGTAACAACCAGTTTCCACCTCTACATAGTTTTACTGAATCCTTTGAGGATTCCTCAGACTTGAGTGTCTATGCCTGATTGGATCTCTACAGTTGATATCTCAAAGGGCTCTGGTTTAAGTTAAGATCCTTTGGGACTTTTGAGATTATTTTATATCGATCAACGTTCTAAGTAAGAGGGAAACTATAAAACAATAAGTGTATCAAAGTTAAATGTCTTCCCACCCTATGTGGATTCAAAGAGATCTGATAGTCATAAAAATTATGCATTTTCCATTTTTATTGATTTATAAAATAATGGTCTAAGTACATAATTATAAAATTCCAAAAATGTATTAAAATACCTACAATATCAATCTTTCCCCTTAGCTCCTAAAAAAATGATTCATTTCACTACCCTGAATATGTATGTATGTGTGTGTGTGTGTGTGTGTGTATGGCATACAACACCTATCATATATATGATATTTGTCTTTCTCTGACGGACTTATTTCACTTAGCATAATATTCTCTAGTTCTAGCCATGTCATTGCAAATGGAAAGACTTCAGTCTTTTTTATACCACTTCTTCATCCATCCATCCATCAGCCAATGGAAATTTGGGGTCTTTCCATAATCTGGCTATTGTAGATAATGCTGCTATAAACATTGGGGTATATGTATCCCTTTGAATTATTATTTTTTGTATTCCTTGGGGAAATACTTAGCAGTGCAATTGCTGGATCTTAGGGTAGTTTTTTGTTTTTATTTTTGTTTTTCTTTTTAACATTTTGAGGAACCTCTATACTACAGTTTAGTGCATCAGTTTGCATTCCCATCTGCAGTGCAAAAGGGTTTTTCTTTCTCCACATCCTTATCAATACCTGTTGTTTCCCGTGTTGCTGATTTTAGCCATTCTGACACATGAGGTGATATCTCATTGCAGTTTCGATTTGCATTTGCCTGATGATGAGTGAAATTGAGCATCTTTTCTTGTGTCTGTTGGTGATCTGTAGGTCTTCTTTGGAAAAATGTCTGTTCATATCATCTACCCATTTTTTAATTGGATTATTCATTTTTTAGGTGTTGAGTTTTATAAGTTATTTATGTATTTTGGGTTCTAATCCTTTATCGGATATGTCATTTGCAAATACATACTTCCATTCTGTAGGTTACCTTTTAGTTTTGTCAATTGTTTCCTTCACTGTGTAGAAGGGTCTTATTTTGATATAGTCCCAACAGTTTATTTTTGCTTTTGTTTCCTTTGCCTCAGGAAACATCTAAAAAGAAGTTGCTATGATTAATGTCAAAGAGGTTACTGCTGTGTTCTCCTCTGGGATTTTTATGGTATCAGTTTTATCTTTTAGAATGACCATCCTCTGGAACTTGCCATCTCTGAGTGGGATTCAGGAGAAGAGCGCTGGTTTGGGAGTCAGAAGAGCCATAGGGTTTCAGTTTGGTTCAGTCTCCTAGCAACTAGGTGACCTTGTCAAGTCAACAGGCATCTTCAAAGTGTGTTTTCTTCATCTGGTAAAATGAATGCCAGGTATGCAGAAGAGGGGAGGAGACAGGAAATGGGAAAGGGCTTTCAAGAACTCTGTGAGTAGAATGCTTGTTATTAAAATTATCTTAGCCACCCACACAAAAATTAGCTCTTAGTTTCACTGACCTTTCCCAATATTTTTATAGACTTTAGTTCATTTATTTCTTCTCTGATTTCTGTTATCTCCTTCTTTCCTTTTTATCTTAATATATTCTCCTTTTTCTAGTTCCCTCAAATGTAAAGTTAGGTTGTTTATTTAAGATCTTTCTTTTTTCTTAATGTAGGCATTTATCACTATAAAATTCCTTCTTAGAACTGTTTTTTTCTGTATCACACAAGTTTTGATAATTTGTGTTTATACTTTTGCTTGTTTCCAAGTATGTTTTGGCTTCATTTTCGGCCCACTGCTGTCCGGGAGTATATTGTTTAATTTCTACATATTTGTGAATTGTCCAGCTTTCCTCCTGTTACTGATAACTAGTTTCATCCCATTGTGTTCAGAAAAGATACTTAATGTGATTTCAATTTTCTTGTATGTTTGTTTTAAAATTTTATTTATTTATTTGAGAGAGAGAGAGAGAGCATGAGCAGGGGGAGAAGCAGAGGGAGAAGGAGGATCCCCCTGGAGCATCGAGTCCGACATGGGGCTAGATCCCAGGACCCTGAGATCATGACCTGAGCTGAAGGTGGACACTTAACCAACTGATCCACCCAGGCTCCCCTCTTAAGTTCATTAAGACTTGTTTTGTGGCCTGACATATGATCTATCCCAAAGAATGTTTCATGTGTGCTTGAGGAGAATGTGTAGTCTTCTGCTGTTGGATAGAATATTCTGTATTTGTCTAAGTCCATTCAGTCTAAAGTGTCATTGAAGTCCTAATTGATTTTATGTCTGGATAATGTATCCATAGTTAAAAGTGGGGCATACAACTTATATGCAATTATCCAGACTCATATGCGTTATCCAGACTCATATGTGCAATTGAAGAAACAAAACAAATGAACATGGGGAAAAAAAGAGAGAGGCAAACCAGAAAACAGACTTTAACTATAGAGAACAAACTGATGGTTACCAGAGGGAGGTGGGTGGGGGTATGGGTTAAATAGGTGATGGAGATTAAGGAGTGCACTTGTTGAGATGAGTACTGGTGTTGTATGGACGTGTTGAATCACTAAACTCCCCCCCTGAGCACTGGGTGTCATATGCAACTAATGAATCATGGAACATCAAAAACTAACAATGTACTATATGTTGGCTTTATTTGCCAGGTGAACCTAATAAAAAAAATCTTAATAATAAAAAAGAAACTAATATGATACTGTATGTTAACTAACTGGAATTTAAATAAAAACTTAAAAAATAAAAATAAAAATTGGACTACAATAAGATAAAGAAATTTTTCCCCTCCAAAAAAATATTTAAGGTTGGGTCACCTGGATGGCTCAGACAGTTAAGTGTCTGCCTTTGGCTCAGGTCATGATCCCAGGGTTCCTGGGATCGAGCCCCACATCAGGCTCCATACTCAGTGGGGAGCCTACTTTTCCCTCTCCCTCTCCCTCTGCTGCTGCTCCCCCTGCATGTGTTCTCTCTCTCTCTCTCTCTCACTCTCTCACCCTGTCAAATAAATAAATAAAAATCTTTAAAAAAATTTTTAAAAAGGGGTGCCTGGGTGGCTCAGTGGGTTAAAGCCTCTCCCTTCAGCTCAGGTCATGATTTCAGGGTCCTGAGATCAAGCCCCGCATCAGGTTTTCTGCTCAGTGGGGAGCCTGCCTCTCCCTCTCTCTCTCTGCCCACCTCTCTGCCTACTTGTGATCTTTCTCTCTCTCTCTCTCTGTCACATAAATAAATAAAATATTTTTTAAAAATTTAAAGAAAAATTTAAGGTAATAAAAATGGAGCAGGTTGGTAGAAAATATATGCCAAAATATGTAACTGACAAGCCTTATCCCAAATATATAAAGAAATCTTATACTTCACTTATGAAACAAAAATTTTAAGAGAGAAGAGCAGAAGTCTTAGCTGTCACCCCCCAAAGGCATCTAAATAGTAGAGAACTTATAAAAATATATTCCACCTTCTTTGTCATCAGGAAAATGCAAATCAAAATGCCACAACACTTGTAATACCAAGTCTTGGGGAAAATGTAGAGTAAATAGTTCATAGTCTTGGTGAGAATTTATTTATTTATTTATTTTAAAAAATTTTATTCTTTACTTGACAGAGAAAGACCTCAAGTAGGCAGAGAGGCAGGCAGAGAGAGAGGGAGAAGCAGGCTCCCTGCTGAGCAGAGAGCCCGATGGGAGGCTCAATCCCAGGACCCTGAGATCATGACTTAAGCCAAAGGCAGAGGCTTTAATCCACTGAGCTACCCAGGTGCCCCAATAGATTTTAATTTTTTTTTTTTTTAAAGATTTTATTTATTTGACAGAGAGAAACACAGCGAGAGAGGGAACACAAGCAGAGGGAATGGTAGCGGGAGAAGCAGTCTTCCCGCCGAGCAGGGAGCCCGATGTGGGGCTCGATCCCAGGACCCTGGGATCATGACCTGGGCCGAAGGCAGACGCTTAACGACTGAGCCACCCAGGCGCCCCTAGATTTTAATTTTTATCATGTTTTTACCTTCCCAATCAAAAGCTTTCTCTTACTCATTTATTGTTTGATTCCATTCTTCTTCTACCTTATCTCATTCTCTAATCTGTCCACCTAAGGCATTTCTGTTTTTATGATATTTTTCTCCTTTTTCATAGATTATATGAAATAATCACCACTTTTGAAACATTCTTTAGTCTCTTTAATCTAACAGTATATAATTAGATGACTCTGACATTCTTGTCATTTTCCTCTTGCTTACCAGGATACAACTATAGACACAATAAAATTATTATCTATGACGGTGTTGCTTCTTTATTTGCCTTCTTTATTTGCCTGAATTAGATTTGTCTATACTTAGTGTTTTTCAACAAACACAGATTGTAAATATCTTTTTCTCTTTTGCTCTCATCTTTCTCATATGCAGAGATGGAGAGGAGAATAATATACAAATTCCTACACCTACATTTTCTAGCCAAGTCTGATCAGTGTCTCTCTCCTCCTGAGGGAGCATTCTTCTCTTCCAATGCTGCTAGTGTGCAATATACAATTCCCAGAAGTTACTGAAATCAAGGTCCATCCCACCCATAACCCCACCTACGGTAATTATTAGTAAAGACTTGTGGACTAAATGTATTAATATATACCCTTATATATTTATATCTTCCTTTCAATAACTACCTCGTATCTAATTGTTTTCCATATTTACAATTTTTCTCATTATGTTGAAGATGGGTGTATATGTCAGTATGGGGTAAGTAGTTAAGTGAGACACAATGAATGTAAAAAAAACTATTGCCAGTTTGTATGTTTTTATCTTTTTTGGATCCATCTATAGTGATATGTGTTGCATTGATGTATTCTCAGTTTATCAGAGTAATAGTAGATAGTAGATATCATAGTAATATACTTTTTTCCCTTTGGGCTGGCAGGCATGGGTATTTTAGTTTCCATCAAAGATTGTGTTGTGATCCCAGATTCTAGACTTCTTACTTTGTCCAGCCTTACCGCATAGGCAATAGAGTCCCAACACTGAAGTCATTTGAGTAAAAGTCTTTGTATTGGCTCTGAGTTCTCATCCCTGATTACCTCTGTGATTTTCTTTTTTATTTTTGAAATCTTTATTAATTGATTTATTTGGCTTTAGTTTTACTTTCTATAATTTCATTAGTATATTTAATTCAACATTTTCATGTGTTTGGAGTCTTGGGGGAATTTTTCCTTCCTGTTTATATTCAAACTGTTACCCTGGCTAGTAACTCTCAAAATATCAACCTAATATCATGTAATAACAAACTAGCATTTTTAGTGCAATGTAACTTCAGAAAACTCCATATTACGTATTGCCATCTTCAAAATTCTGGTAGAAAAATGGCATACTTTTCTAATTACTTTCAATAATGTACTTAAATATTAATAAGTGTGCATTTAACATCTACCAGCGGTGGTATAGGGTTTGGATTGGCAATAAAATTGCAAAACTCAAGAAGTTTTCACCCAGAGCTAGATTTCCTTAGTGTGCAGAAGGATACAGGGAATGTATATCAATATGCAACGTATATTTAAGCTTGCTCAGTGTCCCCACAGTGACATGAATGCAGGTTCTTAGTTCTCCATATTTTGCTTTGTGGGAACGGGGCCTGGTTACAGGAGACAAGACCAATGTTTGTAAGTGACTTGGTCACTATGTAAACTTTCTTTGGCAATCGACTTCACTTTGGAGTCAAATTATAGAAGATTTTCAGCTGTGGTGACTAAGGTTGGAAAAAAAAGTCTATGAAGTCAGCCAAACCGAAATGCCTATCAACTTTGCTGGGGAATCCCCTCTGTTTTTTACTACCACTTTACAACCATCTATAAGACTTATTCTATGTCTGCTTCAAAAATCTCCTAGCATTATCCTCAAGAAATTGATTTAAGGGGCACCTGGGTGGCTCAGTGGGTTAAAGCCTCTGCCTTCAGCTCAGGTCATGATCTCAGGGTCCTGGGATCGAGCCTGGGATCTGCTCAGTGGGGAGCCTGCTTCCCACTCTCTCTCTGCCTGCCTCTCTGCCTACTTGTGATCTCTCTCTGTGTCAAATAAATAAATAAATCTTTAAAAAAAAAAAAGAAATTGATTTAAGATTTTATGGTTTATTCCCTTATCTTTCCATCTTTTATTTAGATAGTATTGGTAGAAATACATGAAAATTATTCTCCTTGATGGTGGAAATTCAATATTTCCACCATCATATTAGATAAATATGAGATAGTTTTACATAACTGAAACAAGTTATACCAAATTATGCAGTGAAAGGAACAGAGGGTTAATGAAGTCACTAAAACATGTGTGAAGGGTCTTAAGAAACAGACACTGACACTTCTTTTTATGATGGGTTTTCCACCAAAATTGGGTGAATCCCAAACATGGGATCAGGATTTTTTTTTTTCTCATGTGCATTCCATTTGCAATTTGTTTCATGGGTAAAACACATTAAGAATCTAAGCAATGCAGTGACATTCAAACATCCTTGAAATTACATTGATGTAAAATTCCTTTTGAGAAAAAAAAAATCCTCAACTTTAGGAGATTTTTTTTATTTAATTGATTTTTCTCATTGATGAGTTTTACAAAAAAGAATTCAGTTAATATTATATATTCAATGCATATTTTTTCCTGCAATGAACCCGTTGGTTTTAAAGTTATGCTCAAGAATCTCCTCTGAAACATTTCTTGTCTTTCCTTGATTTTGGATATTAACTCATGAATCTATTTCATAACTAAGACATTTTTGTCTTTAAAAAATAACTTGATAACTCCTTCCCGGATCTGCTTGGTATTGACTCCATAAACAATGGGGTTCAGGGTAGGAGGCAACATCAAATAGAGATTAGCAATAAGAATATGGACGTGGTGGGGAATGTTTTGTCCCCCAAAACGGTGAGTAAAAATGGTGAACAGGGCTGGAACATAGGTGATCACAATGGCACAGATGTGGGATGTACAGGTGCCGAAGGCTTTGTGACGCGCATCTACAGATGACAAGCTCACCACTGCTCGCAAGATCATGGTGTAAGACACAGAAATACAGAACATATCAAAGCCCCCAATCAAGAGGGCTGCCAAGAGACCATAGACAGCGTTGACCTTGAAGTTGCCACAGGACACCTTGGCCACAGACATGTGGTCACAGTAGGTGTGGGGAATGAAGTTGCCCCGGCAATAGGGCAGACGCTTGGTGAGGAAAGTGAATG
>JAQQSY010007714.1:0-10292 GCA_028646535.1 Procyon lotor | reverse complement strand
CATCCCTCTGACGTGGTTCACAGTTAACGGAAGGGATTGCATGTTGGCTTGGGTCTGACACATGGAAAAAGTACGAGCAAGGGAAGAATTTGCTCTTAGCCTCTGGTTGACCTGAGCTGGGGCTCAGGGTCGGACTGGTGCCCATGGTCCAGATCTCCTGGCTGTGATGAGGATTCTCTCCTTCTGCCCCCCGCCCCACCCCCCACTCACATGTGCTCTTTCACTCTCTCTCTAAAATAAATAAATCTTTAAAAAATTAAAATAAAATGTGTAATGTCTGTGCTCCAGTCTCTCTGGATTTCCGTGTTGCCCGTGCCCTCTGTTTTCCTTCTCTTTGTGGGGTCACTTGGGAAATCGCAATTTCCCAGCAGGTGGTTCTCTTTAACCCTTTCTTTTGCTTCCATATTTTCCCCTGCAGAAGCTTGGCCCTGCCTAGAATGTACTCCTTCCAAACCTTGAGTGCTGTCTCTGAATTCTCGTTTTTCTGAGCACCCAACCTAGATTTTCAGCAGCCTGCTGCCTTCTCTTAAATATTCTCTCAGCATCTTAAACCGCACACATGTGAAACTGAATGATCACATTCTCATCTAAACAAAGTTCTTCTGTAGATTATGATATTTAAACGGGGAGCATTGCTGCTCTTGTGGTCACTTGTATTCTCTGTCTTGAGCCTGTCTGTGCCTCTTTGCTTTCTTTTCCCCGAAATGCAGCAGATGAGAACAACCCTCGTTTTGTTATATTTCATACCTTTGAGGTTAGGATTTGGGGCCAAGCTCAACTGGGTGATTCCTTTGCTCTTGTGATATTGAAGTTTCTTGGTGGGTTTTGGCTTTACTCACGTAGCAATCAGGTGCTTTGGTGGGGAGAACTGGGAAGCTGGCCTCAGTGGGAAAGGCCTCCGGGGGTCCCTCTGTGTGGTCTCTGTAACAAGACTGTCTCGGGGTAGTTGGACTTCTGATCTGGCTTCGTAGCACCCCAGAGAATGTGTTCTAAGAGACACGAGGTGGAAATTACCAGGCTCTTAGGGTCTGGGCTTGGAAACTAGCATGCCATCGCTTCTGTGAAATTCGAATGAACAAAGCAGTCATAGAGCCAATCCAGATTCAAGAGAACAGCCATGAACCTGGCTTTCTCAGGTCGAAGAAGCCATGGTCATACCTAATTTGCCATATTCCCCTTACCCACCCATCACACTGAGTGTTTGCTGTACTTGCTTAAATTTTTACTCACATCGGTAACACCCGAAGTCGCAGCTTCATTTATTTCTCTTCTGAATAGTTGCTGTAGGTTCAAATTAACTTCTCTATCTTTATGCTCTTCTCTATCCCATTTCCTGTATACAGTATTCTGAGAACAACCCTTTCCATTTCTTCTGAAGTTACTATACCATGGTAGCTTGCTGAATAGAAATGGAGACCTCGGATCTCGGTGTAGAGCCCCTTCGGGTCTTACCCCAACCCCCTGTCTAAACTGCTTCCCACTGACTCTCCTTTATATCTCCTGGGATCTGGCTTAAGTACAGTAGACCATTCCCCAAACCGTTGTTACCGCCTCTTTCCTCAGGAGCTCATCTTCATCCTCTTCCTTTGGCATGAAATGCACTTCCAGAATCTTCCATCTGTTGAAATCCTCTTCACCTTTCAATATGGAACCCAAATGTGAGCTCCTCATGGGACCTACCATGGGCTCCTCTAAATGGCGGTGGTACTCTACTAAGTCCTAAAGCACTCCAGCCCCTTTCCACGCTTTTCTAATGGCTTAGCTTGTAGTTCTTTTTATAAGCCCATCTTATCTGAAAGCTTATTAACCTTCTAAATTATTCATAATCTTTAATGTCTCCCAGCTCCAGCCTAGCAATTTCATGTCACCCAATAGGTGCTCACTCTGGATTTTTATTTGATTCAAGCTTGATTTCCAGCCAGAAACCTTGCTGGCAGGTCATCTATAAATTTTAATGGATAAATTCACCAAATATGGGCAGTTTTAATTTAAGAGTTGGGTAGCATAATATCAACTAGGTTATGGGGAGAAGACAGTGGTTGTGGCACTGTTAAACGGGGGTTTTGGATGTCAAAAGGAAAAGGCAGGGATCCTCAGGATTTCCACACTAGCATGAAGGGGATGAGGAAGATATTCCAAGGGAAAAACCATCAGCGGTCACAAGTCTTAAGCTGCTTTCTTCAGGAGTGATGACTCGGTGTGGCTTCAACTTGAACATTTCTTCTTCTTTTATAATAAATGGGTTATTTCCTAAAGTTATGGGCAGAAAGAGAGGTCTGTACCAAGGTGCACGTATTTGAAATGCCACCTAGAAAAAGGTACGTTTGTCCAAGAACTTGAAGGCTCTTCATTTGTCAAGAAAATGATGAGGCTTAATTAACAGACTGGCCACCAGAAAACCTGAACTCACGGTCATGTGACTGTTCTCCTTTGTGTGTTTTAGGCACTCGCCCCACATGACAGGAAGACGAGCTTCTGGTTAGAAGACACGTGCCCGGAATCCAAGGCCGTCTGTCCACCATGAAGGGGACCTGCGTCATTGCCTGGCTCTTCTCCATTGTGGGGTGGTGGAGACTCGCCCAGCCGGAAACAGATTCATCTCAGTGCCAGAGAGTGGAGCACCGGGTCATTTCCTATAAAGGTGAGGGGCAGGCACCCTCGAACTGCAAGGGTACCACTTACATGCACTTTCCATGTTCAGGGATAGAGAATAGTACTGGTTATTGCTTTATCATTCTGTGACTCTTGCTTTAGACATTGTCTAAAATACGAGCAAAAATTCAAAATTCTCCATTGCAAGAATTTCATGTCCTGAAACTGATCACTGTGATCTTAAGAGGAATTCAAAATCAGAGTCATGACGGGTAGAAAATCCCAGTGTTGAGGCCACCTTTAATTTAAAGGTGCTGTGAGCCTCCTCGGCGTTTGAACCAGGGACTAAAAATGTGGTCTACAGAAAAAATAATGACACCAAGTAACAAAAAATTCACTTTGGCATTTCCCAATAAAGCCTTAGTCTTACCACCAAACTTAATGCCTTGGTCTCTATCTGACACGACAAGGCAGACAGAATTGATTTACTAACTTAAAAATGTTGTGGATCTGTAGGATTAATTACTTAGTATGTATGTCTGGTCATTTTTTTTTTTTTTAATTTATCAAAATTTATTTAGGGCTTTCTATACTATGGGTACTCTAAGCCTTCAGGATGAAAAATGCATTAGTCTTGGTCCCTGTCCTCAAGGTACTTAGAGTTATATTATCAAGCCAACTATAATTAATCAGACATTGTATTTTGATAATGTATCAGATAAATAGCTTTATGTTTTGTTACGTGTTGAACTTTATATCATGAAAAATTTCAAATATCTGCCAAAAGAGAAAGAATCGTCTAAGGAACACCTAGCCTAACATTTATTAATTCATGGCCCTCCTTTTTTCTTTTAAATCCCCATGCGTGCTCCACTCCACATCCACCAAATAACTTTGAAGCAAATTCAAAAAATCATATAATTGTATCTCTACTATTTCAGCTCATGACTATGAAAGAAAAGGAATTCCCAGCATCATTATTGCATCAGACCAAAAATGCAAAACAAAACAAAACAAAAAAACCCCCCAAAACCCACCAAAAAACCCCAACCCAACCCCATAAAATCATCTGACCTCTAGTGAGTATTGTGAGATCCCTTATGGTCTCATGACTGCTGATGCGTTATTTTGGGTACAGTTGGGTTGACTCACGATCGAAATGGAGCTCCTACACCGCCACTGTTGGTCTTCTGCTCTTTTGTTGCGGTGATTGTTGCTCCCCGTGCAAATTAATTACTGGAGAAACCCAAGCTCTTTGTCCTATAGAGTTTCCCACAGTCTGGATTTTGCCAAGCACATCCCCTTGGTGTTCAAATATTCTTCTGTCCTGAATAATTGTGTAAATTCATAGTAGTATCAAGAGGACACTTTGAATTGCTTCTCGGCCTTTTGGCTAGATCAAGTGAAGAGGACACTTTGATTCAGGCTCAGATCTTTCTGTCTTCGCTGTGGATGCTGCTGTGTCCTCCTGTGAGGAGGCAGGTTCTGTCTAGGTGTGAAATTAGCAGTGAGCGATGGTCACGGCCGAAATCTGCCAGTTCATTCAATGGTATAAAGCTGGGATTTCCTAATTTTATTATTCTTTCTTCATTTAATAGCAAGAATATTTCTGTATAAAGTAAGTTTCCCTTATCAACTATTTGAATATCCTGAGGCTACGGCTCATATAGAAAAGTCAGAATTAATGCTTTTTCCCTTTACTTCCCTTTCCTAGTTTTTTGTTTTTTTAAAGACTATTTAGTTGGTTCTCTAACATTATCCGAAGGGAGCAAGTAAGGTGTTATGTTTACTTTTTGTTTTGTCTAGTTTTCTTATTTTGGTTGTTAGAATCATTGTTACTATATGGATTTTAACATTTGAAGTATTTCAAGCAATGCAGTTTTGATGCTTATAGGGGGTGAAATCATCTCATTTTAAGCCCATGGAAGCCGCTTCAAGTGGGCTCCCGAGCTCTTCTGACATAACCCAGGTTGCCTTTGCTAGCTTGCTCACTCTCTGGGACGACAAGATGTTCCTGACTCCTCCCCTCCCTCACTTCCTCCCGTTGGCCTGAGAATCAGCCATTTTAGGCTGATTTAAGCACAGATGTCCCCAGTGTTGGGTCTTTTCAGTGTATAGAGCTCAGGAAACTTTATTGCACCAAATTCCTCTGGATGCTTCCAGCTTATCTACAGGTCTCTAGGGCTTTTCTCAACCTCTTCTACCTTCTGTCCGTGTCTTTTTATCCTGGGCACAGAATCCTGGGTCTCTGCAGCCAACAGAACGTTCCTTTACCTTTTTCTGCAGCAGATCTAGCATCGTTTCAGAGCGAAGGTCAAGCAACTCTAGTTGTTTTTGGTTGCTGAAAGTGGAAAGTGGTCTGCTGCTCTCTGTTAGTCCTCCAGCTACCCATGTCCTTGGGAAATGAAAGCAATTACTTGACTTGAAGTCATTTCCTTTTGCGTGGTTATGCTACCACCTCGAAACCCAGTTCGTTTCATTTGTTTAACTTCCCTTTTGATTTTTAGAATTAAAAAAAATACCATATTTTGTAGTGTTGCAAAGTTTCATTAAAGAAAACGAGGAATGTTCACTTATGCCTTCACTTATGTCTTCTCCACCCTGTCCCCTGTCTCTGCACTCAGCTAACCTTTTACTTCTATTTTATGGTCCATGCTTCTTTTCTGTTTAGCATTTTTTTTGACATGGTGGTATATCGTGGAGTCTACACCCTAGCGGCAGGCTCCCCACCTCTCCCTTTCAGAGCGAATGGCTCTCCTCTGTGTGATGAACCAGAGTGTATTCAACAACTCCCCATTGGGAGACGTGGAGGGTATTTTCTGTCCATTGCAGTCATGGGTAGTGTTCTGATGAGTAATGCCTACAGGAGACATCTCTTAATCCTTTGCAGGGGTACCACGGGAAGAGATTCCTAGCACTGGGATTGTTAGGTCAAAGGGGAAACGCGTATGTGGTTTGGCTAGATATTGTCCAATTCCCTTTCCTGAAGGTTGTGCCATCTTGTGTTGTCATTCACCCTGGGTATGAATATCTCTTTCCCACCAGGCTTTCTGGTGGAGTGTACTATCACTCTTTGGGGTTTTGACTAATCCCATAGCTCGTAAAGGACCTCTGAGCGTAATTTTAACTTAAATATGTTTAAGTTGGAACAAATGTTTGACAAACATTTAATAGGCTCCTGTTATGTACCATGGTTTGTACCAAATATTGAAGAAAGTGAGCAAAAAACACAGTCCCCATTAAGGGGGTTTCGAAAATCTCTAGGACTATAAACCAAAAGGAACACTGCATTATATCCTAGTAAGGGTCCTAACAGGTGTCTTGGCGGGGTGCCGTGGGAGCCCGGGAGAGGGGCATCTGGACCAGAGAGCTGGGTTTAGGGGAGTCGTTACAGGTTTCTGGGGTGAGGCAAAAAGAGCAGAGCTGGGTCCTAAATGATTCTTAGAAGGCGTTTATGAGTCTGATGAATGGAAAGGTGACTCAGGGAAGAGGAACGAACAAGAGCAGAAGCCCTGAAGTGAGGGAGGGGCGCATAGCCGGTGCTGGCAAGTCTCCTGTGGGGTACGCCATGAAATCTTCATTTAGGTTATGGAGAGGAGGTGGGGGGAGACGAGGCTGAAGTAGTTGTGGGGGTTCAGTATTGCCCGGCATCGGAAGGCCTGTTAAGAAGCCCCCCACACCTGGATAGTCTCGTGTCCGAATGGCCGAGGCACAGGGAGAGCCCGTCCTGAGGCTGCGGCTGGGATCAGAGTGAGAGTCATGAAGCACTAAGCTGAAGGGGTGGGAGCAGAAACGTTCTCGGTGTCGATTCTGTATGGGATAGAGAAGGGGAATTGAAAATGCTGACTGTTAGGTTGAGAAAGCTGAGTTCCTACCCGCCGTCGTAGATGGACCGTCCAGCTGAGAGCGAGGCATCACGGGAGCCCAGAAGGGAGGGCAGCCCTCTGAGCATCGCATGATGCCGAGTCCGAGGCTGACACGGGCCGGGGGGCGGAGTGACCGACTCCTCGTGGTTTGTCCAGGACTTTCACGGGGTGGCCCCAGAAGTCCTGTGATCTGCGTATTAGCTTCCCAGGGCTGCTGTCGCTGGGTAGCTGCGAACAACAGAAATCCCTCTCTCACAGTTCTGGAGGCGAGAAGTCAACAAAACAAAACAAAAACAGGGGTTTTGTTGTCTGTGCGACCGCTCTAGGGAAGAGTCCTGCTTTGCCTCTTCTTAATTGCTGGGAGTTGTCTGCAGTCCTCGGCCTTCCCGGGCTCCTGGATGAGTCTGCACCCGCACGGCATTCCCTCCGCGTGGCTGTGTCTTCTTGTTGGCTCCTCTTTTTACAACGACACTGGTCGTATTGGTTGTAGGGCTCACCCTCACCCAGCATGACCTCATTTTAACAAATTGCATCGGAAGAGACCCTCTTTCCAAACAAGGTCCATTCACAGATACCAAGGTTTGGCCTTCAGTGTATCTTGCTTTGGGGGGACAGGAGAGGACACAGTTAAACCCGTAACTCAGGGCATAGGTCAGAGCAGTTTCAGGGCAGTGCTGGGGGAAGGAACGAAATGGTAATGAGCAGAGAAGCAAATGTGAGGCGAAGGCGGGGACGTAAAAGGAGACAGTTATCGACTCAGCCAGCAGGATGGGAGAGCAGGGGACAGCTTTTAAGAGAGCATTGCTTAATCATCCCTGAGTGGTCACGGGGAAGGGCCGGGGGAAGGAAGAGGCTGAAGAGAAGAGGAGGTAATTGGTTAGACAGAGTTCCCGGGGCCGTAGGAGGGGATAGGATGCGGGGCACAGGTGGGAGATTAGCTTACAGGAAGCGGACCCCACCTCCAGTGAGTCTGGAGGGAGGGAGGGAGGCGGGGGCACCCAGGATGCAGGAAAGTTAGTGGGTAGGGTGGCTGCCAGGAGGGGGTCCCCGAGGACCTCCATCTCCCCATCCCTCCGTCTTGGCTGAGAAGGAGTAGGCAGCCATGGGCTGAGAGCACGCGGGCTTTAGGAAGGAAGTGCTTCTCTGCAGAGGGGGCGAGGTATTCATCACAACGTGCACCAGAGATTCCCTGGGGGTTTTGGGAGCCCAGCGAGTCCTCGAAATGGGTCAGGTTACCGCTGAGTGGGGGGTCACTGGTGTCCCGCACGAACGCTTCTGTGCGGAGCGCGACTGTATGAGAGGGTTGGGGGAAACAGGATGGAACGCTGGAGAAAAAAAGGATCAGATCGTCTTGACTTTTAAAATCTTGATTTCTGTGTACACGGAAACCCTCGTGATTTAATGTGCCGCCTTGGAGGCATTCTACCCGAGACGTGCACCAGACGCTACAGTCACGTGTGGATACAGCGAAGCATGTTCTATTGAAGTCTTGCTTCGACTTACGTGGGTAGGGAGAAGATAAAAGATTCGCCACCGTGGGCTTCTCGTGCGTAGCTGACTTCCTTGCCGAGCACAGTCTAACAGCTTGCTGTGTTGGCAAGCTTCCTCCCTTGACTGCGTGTCCTGGAATATTTACCCTTGACTGTGGAGGGACTGCGGGACCAGCCCGACCCATTGCAGACACGTGTTTACACTTCCGTCCCTGTCGTTTGCTTAAATGTCTGTTCCAATAAAGCGGGGAAAAATAGTGACCCTTCAAGACAGCCTGTTTCTCAGCATGCTTACTGAGTCTCATAACCGTCTCTGAAATGAGTTTTAAATGTTTAATGTCCACTTAAGGCGATGGTGCCACATTCTGCCTTTGTTTGTTTATTGATTAAAGTTTACCCAGCATGTTTGCTATTTAGAGTGGGCTCCACTTAGAGGAATTGGTTTACGGGGAACAGTTTCACAGCGGGCATAGAGGAAGACCACCAGTGGGGTGAGTCCAGCCACGCCTAGGCTCTCTTTGCCTCAGAGCCTGAATATCGTGAGGAATCTGGAAGCCTTTCTTCAGTGCCTTATCTGGCAGTGCTTAATATTAATGATTACTAAGATTACTCCTTCCTGCGGAATGGGGCCAGGAACTATTAATTCCACTCTAGGGTCCCTGAGATCTTGACCTCAGGGGACGGTGTTCCCATTGACTGCCTTCCTGCTTGCGGATTCCCCAATGGGCCAGAGATTTGCTTTAGAACTCTGGAAAGAGTTGTATGAATGTTTCATAGGGGATTAGGGACATTTGGCCCCAGATCTTGGGAGGGGCATCTGAGGGGATCAAAACAGGTGTTCTGGCTTGGGCCATCCATGGGGACAGGACTGGGAGTTGCGTTGGCCCTTGTGCTTCAGCTACTGTCTTTATCTCCACTGATAGTCTTGAGCGATTAAAGGAACCATGATGTAAAAGGTACAGCATAGGATTTTGAACTTGGGTTCTGTTCTCATACCACGGTATGAGTATTTTTCACAAATCCTGTGACTTTCTTTTGAATCATATAATTATATTCCATTTTATCTCTGTGTGTGTGTGTGGGTATGTGTGTCAGAAGCATTGATTTGTTAAATGTTGGTGGTGATAGTCTGATGTACTTTGTAACTGTCTTCTTCGGGGTCTCTTACTGGGAGTTGCAGCCACTTCCCATGGCTCTGAGAGAGGCTGTCTTTCTTCCAGTCTGTAGGTGGCCGTGCACACATGTCCTACCGCCCCATTGGCCACCATTCCTGCCCACTGTCCCACCAGTCATGTTCCTCCCGTGGCTGCCTCACCATCCCTGGGAGCACAGCCTTCTTTCCTGTGCTACGTGCTCCCCGTGGCGCTGAGGAAAGTGTAGCCTGGCCGGCCTCAGTTACCCTCCAAGGTCCAAGGGTAGGGCTGGCAGAAGGGAGCCAAGGGCCTCATTTCTGTGCCACAGCTCCGTGTGACCCCAGCCCCACACGTGTCCCACAGTTTTGTGGTCTCCCACGGTGCTCCATGGCTCCTCTGGATTGCGGCCTTCTGGGATCCGGTGCCCCAGTCTGTCCTGAGGTGTCATGGCCCTCGCTGGGCCGCACCCCTTCAATTGGGCTGGGACCCTCATCCCTATAGGAAGGGCCGCTGGAGATGATTTCTGTTTCCCAGAAAATTTTAGAAACTTCACGGTCTCTGAGTACCTGGGCCTGGACTGAAACTACTTCTCCAAGGGAGAGTTAGGAAAATAAATTTATTTATTTATTTATTTATTTATTTATTTATTTATTTATTCATTCATTCATTCATTCATTCATTCATTCATTCATTCATTCATTTATTTTAAGATTTTATTTATTTATTTGACACAGAGAGAGATCACAAGCAGGCAGAGAGGCAGGCAGAGAGAGAGAGGAGAAAATAGGTTCCCTGATGAGCAGAGAGCCCGATGCGGGGCTCGATCCCAGGACCCTGAGATCACGACCTGAGCCGAAGGCAGAGGCTTTAACCCACTGAGCCACCCAGGTGCTCTGGAAAATTTATTTTAATTCAAAATACATGGTGGGAAATTCATTTTAGTACTTAGTGCAGATGTTTTCATATGACTGTGATTAGCGTGTTAGACTGCTAACTGCGGAGAACTGTCTTGAAGGCAGGGCTCTTCTCCGTAAAATGTAAAACCTGCATAAACCAAGTGTGATTCTTTTTGGTTTCCCAACAGGACATGAGTTGCCCTCCTGGGAGCTTATCTGGAGAGGAGGCGTGTTGTTATGGAGCCTTACAGGTTCTTGGTTCCATAAATAATTTGACTTTTGTTATCATGCACACGACTGAATGGTTCCCATAAT
>JAQQSY010007713.1:0-10292 GCA_028646535.1 Procyon lotor | reverse complement strand
AGGGTCTTTCCATAGTTTGGCTATTGTGGACATTGCTGCTATAAACATTCGGGTGCACGTGCCCGTTCGGATCACATTTGTATCTTTAGGGTAAATACCCAGTAGTGCGATTGCTGGATCGTAGGGTAGCTCTATTTTCAACTTTTTGAGGAACCTCCATACTGTTCTCCAGAGTGGCTGTACCAGCTTGCATTCCCACTTAAGTATATTTTTAAAGAGAGTTTAGCAAACCCTAAAATGAGGTATACGTGTAGAATGTAAATCTTTATGAACATAAAAAAATATTTTCCAAGGAATTTGTCGTGGTGCAATATAGTAACAACTAACATGGTATCAGGTACCTTTGCAGGGCTCTGTGAGCTTTGTTTATTTAGACTGACTCTTGTAACACTTTTGCAAATGTTTTAAATGTACAAGTTGTCTTAAATGTACAAATGTTTCTAAAAGTCTCTACATGAGGCATATTCTCAAACCTCCAAAATGTTCCTGGACAGTGGAAAGATTTTATGTAAGAGGAACATGGAGGAGAGGAGGGAAATTCTACAACTGCACCAAAGCAGGTTAGCTCAAATTAATGTTTCTGAGAAAAAATGTTTGCTCCTAACTTAAAATGGTGAAAATAATCCCTTTGTTTATTAGCACATGCCCAAATAATATATTTTTAGAAGCCAATACTGTTCTTGATTTGGATAACTTTTGCCTATTCTTCATCTGTGTAATTCATCCTGGTAATTTCTGATAATGTTTTCCTGAAGCTGCTTTCCTGATAGTAAGGAAGAGGCTTTAATATTTTTTGATATATGTCAATTTAATAGTACCTATTAAAATTTTTTTCTGTCACCAGAGGTACAAAACGGTTAATATGTTTTAAAACTTTTCCTTTCATCACAAAGGAAATGCTTGTACAGGTTGGGAAATGTAGAATCTATGAATAAGCCAATAAAATAAAAATTTTTTGTTAACTCTTTGAGATATATCTTCCCATAAATTATCTTCTGGGCTATAATTCATACACATGTACATTCATGCACCAAAGTGGAACCAACTGGTAAAACTTTGCACAAAAACACATTAGCCAAGGTAATAATGATTGATATTTGGCAGTATGGCTGGCTAAGAATTACTGTTGTGATGTGAGTTTTCTTGAATTTTAAATGTAAGTGGAATTCAAATATTTAAAATCCAACTTTTCCTTTGATGCTATTGAGTTTGCCCGAGTCGTAATAGTAATGCTTTTATAGTATTTATATTTAAAACATTCTTTCTGAAATTATAGAGTTCTCACAGTACTTGCCAAGAATATATTAATGGGATTTTATTTGTTTGTGTGCTTGCTTGTTTTAATTGAACTGCTCGAATTCAAGGACTCTTCTTTATGTTCTTAATAGCCATTGTTTTTAAAGTAAATTATTGCTATTTTTGAAGAGATCTCTACTAAGCATATCTACTAGAAAAAAGCATTTAGCATGCTTTTTTTCATGTGGTAGAATGAATTATATTTATTGTTCATTTACATTTCCCATCTGTTTTTTTCCCCAATGTTTCACAAACAGCATCTATTAATCTTATAAACCAAAAAAAAAAAAAATTATTTAAAAAGGAGTAACGATGGATCGATCCATTCTCTACCTGGTGTAGAACCACATAAAAACCCTGGATTCCAGAAATAGGCTTATTTCCTTTCACTTAGTGACACATCTTTGAGGTCAAACTCCCAGGGTTTGCTCCATCCCTTACAAAATAGCATGAGTGGAAATTTGGTTTTCCTTTTTGGGTAAAGTTTCTCCAGTGCTTGCTGATAAAGCTCTTTAATTTTACTTTCTGCAAAACAATTATTTCTGGAGCTAAACTGAGATGAAGCTGATAATGGGTCTCAATTCTTCAACTTTAAAGCAGAAATCAGGGTCATAAAGACACGGAGTCCTGAAATGTTCTCTCTTTCTGCAGAAGCCCACAGAACCTAGGGGAAGGACAGGCAAGACTTTTCAGTTACTCTTCATCTGAGTCTTGCAAAATGGTTTTCTTTCTTTCCACAGTCCCCCTTGCAGCACAGTAATTGCTAGATGTTTCTAAGGGACCATCGCCAGGACATCCATTAAAAAAAAAAAAAAAAAACACGCCTGGTAAATGTATCTCCTTCTATGAGTGGAAAGTTGTTTTGCAGTGTTGATTGACATCTGCCTTTCAGCCTGTATTTATCAAGTATGCCTGATACAGGCTTACTACCCAAACAGGTGGAAATACCTCTAACTAATCACCTCTTCTATGTGCCTTTCCTCTGACATCCCGACACGATCAGCCTTGACAGAAATCACACCATCACCCGCATGTTCTCTCTGTGTTTGATTCCAGCTGTGAAAGTTCAGGATGAACTGGAGAATGTAAGCCTAGTTTGAAGTATGGGAGAAATCTACTGGCACAGAATAAAAGCTATACTGTTTATTGAGGTTATGCAAATAGCCACTGTACTTAGATCTCTGGCCTGGCTTTTTCTTTTCTTTTCTTTCTTTCTTCTTTTTTTTTTTTTTTAATGAGGACAATTCTTCGTGCAATTCCCAAACGAAGGCACAGGAAAACTTTCTCAATCTTTATGATGCTTTCATCAGATAACCGATAGAAAATATCTTCCAGAATACCCTGTCTCCTCAGACCTTAAGAGTTTGTTCTTGGGAAATTGGAGATAAACGAAGATGGCCTTAATAAATCTATCTAACATTGTAAATACAAGGTTTCTGGTTATTTTTCCCCTTGGGGCAATAAGCCAGATATCACCAACAATTCAGATATTCTGGCCTTTCTCAAAAATGTCACTGCAGCAAGACTATCACAGCATAGCAAACTGTTGGACAAAATCAGAATGCTTTTTAGTAGTTTTGCCATAAATAAAAATCAACTACCTTCTGGAAGTGTACCTATAACACACCTTCAACTGGGTATTGAATTTAGACTAAAAAGAATCCCTTGAAGAGGGAAGTATTTCCCTTCTCAAAGTGAATTTCCAGGGGCACCTGGCTCACTTGGCAGAATGTACAACTCTTGATCCTGAAGTCGTGAGTTTGGAGCCCCATGTTGGGGGTAGTGTTTCCTTAATTGAAAAAATGTTGTAATAAATAAATAAAAAGTGAAATTACAAGGACAGTATTTAAACCTGACTTTTGGCAGCCATTAAGAAACAAACATGGAAGAGTTGTGTTTGGGCAGGGGATACGGGTGGTGGGGGGAGGCTTGTTTTATCGAGATGTGTGTTTGCCATTGAGGGTTTAAAGATTTTATTTATTTGACACACAGAGATCACAAGTAGGCAGAGAGGCAGGCAGAGAGAGAGGGGGAAGCAGGCTCCCCACTGAGCAGAAAGCCCTATGTGGGGCTTGATCCCAGGACCCTGAGATCATGACCCAAGCCGAAGGCAGAGGCTTTAACCCACTGAGTCACTCAGGCGCCCCGCCATTGAGGGTTTAGAGGTGCTTGCTTCCCTCTCCTGGAAAGCCTTTGTACCCTTGTACTAGTTTGCTAGAGCTGCCAGAACAAAGTACCACAGATGGGGTGGCTTAAACAATAGAAATTTACTTTCTCCCAGTTCTGGAGGCTGGAAGTCTGAAATCAATATGGCGGTTGATTTCTTCTAAAGCCTCTCTCCTCAGCTTCAAGAAGGCGGGCATCTCCCTGTGTCTTCTCATGATCTTCCCTCATCTGTGTCCTTTTGGGTTAGGGTCCATCCTGGTGACCTCATTTTAACTTAATTACCTCTTCAAAGACCTTACCTCCAAATACAAACATGTCCTGAGGTACCAGGGGTTAGGTACCTGATTTGTGAGGGACAAAGTTCAACCCCTAACAACCCTGAGTCAGGGTCTCACTGCCAAATCTAGAAGATCTTTTCTTTGGAATGGTTCTAAGGGTCAATGAGAAAGGTATTCTTGAATTTTCCACAAGACCTTGCTAGCTTCTGCAAGCAACCTTTTTTGTTTTTCTCCTCCTTCGATATGGAAAAATGAAAAAGTCCACTGAGAACTTTGAGAACACTTTGCTCTCTTCTCCTTTAGTTTTTTGTGTGTCTCCCAGAGAAAAACACACCTCTGTCCACTTGCATATCCCAACTAGGAAATCTCTCTCCCTGTGTTTGCATATAAGTGATAGGAAGTAGCTGATCAGCGAATCTGGTCAGTCAGAGGCCTCACTTGTAGATACCTTAAGATCACACCCCCTGCTCGCTGAGCACCCAACATACCTGACTCTGTGCCAGGTGCTGACGTGTCCTCTCATTTACTCCTAACAGTCTTGTGAAAGTAGGGGCCGTTCCCAAGACCATTTTGCAGAGGCGGTCATGGAGTCACATGTGTGGAAAGGCCTAGTACCCTGGCCAGCAAGGACTTGAACCCCAGTAGTCTCATTCCAGACCTGAGCCCTTAATGTCTTCACAACATCTTTCCCTAGTCTTGCTGGCAGAGAAGAAACTTGTGGTGGGGGGAGGCTAACCATATTTTTCTGAGCACCCAATGCAGAGAATTGTCTCGGGGCTTCTTAGAAGACCTGGGTTCTAGCTTCAGCTCAGCTAACGCTTGCTAGCTACTCTTGTCTCCTAGGTATGTGAGATGGGAGAATTGGATTCGACCCATGCTTCTCAAACTTTTGAGACTGAGACTCACAATGAGATATACATTGTACTGTGTGTGGTTCAGTACACACATGCACACACATCCATACACACACATGGACACATGCACATGCAAACACACCAGTACACATGCATGCATACATGGGGCGCGTAATTGAAACACATGTTCAGGAATCACGCACCCACGTGAAATACATGTGAGTGCCCTCTGGTCATTTCTCTTCTCTTTCAGTTCCTTTTGGAAACACTGATTGTGACCTATTCAAATGGGTCGGTCAAAAACTGAACTGGATGACCCAGTTTGGACTTCCATAATCCTAAAATCCTGTTAGCCTAGGTTGATGTTTCTTTGGACCCTCTCTTATCTTGAATGCACAGACAGTATTTGAGTGTTACCTATTAGAGAGACAGCCCTTTGCCTCCTGACTGAGCTAATTGCATAATAGTAATAATAATCACATCCATTTATTGTGTATCCCCCATGTACCAGAGGCTTAAAATGCTGAAGCTCCAGATGAGAAGACCAAGCCTCAGATTAAGGAATTTGCTCAAGGTCGCTTAAGTAGTAAGTGGCAGAGCTGAGATTTGAACTGATGTCATTCCAGCTCAAAGCCCTTACATGCATTTCTTGTAGGGTACAGAAGAAGTGAGGTCTGGAAACTGTAGCTGAATGTGATTTCTTCCCTAATAGTCTGCTGTCCCTGGCAGAAACAACTGCCCTTGGGGTGCTAAACCACCACCATAGCAGTGAGTAAAATCTGCCCCTGGGGAGCATTTCCCAGCCCCCACCCCCACCCCAGGCCACCTCCAGCCCAGTTAAATCATAGTCTCTCGGGGGTGGGGGGGGTGGGGGGAGGCCAGGCCTCTGTTTTCCAAAGCTCCCAAGTAATTTCAATGTGTCGCCAAGGTTAAAAACCTTTGCTCTGAATTCTCAGTTAAAGATGGGAAGGAGTTCCAAGGGCTTTTCCAGTTTTCTTCCTGCAAACAAGATTTAGTATAATATTGCCACAACGTCTTCAATGACTTTTACAAAGCTGAAGTACAAACTGTTTCTAGTTCTTTGGAGCACATTAAAAAAATAAATACATAACCTTGTATCTACTTCAAAACCAAAGAAAGTAGAGATTGCTAGAGGGATGCACAGGGAAGTGTCCCAGTCACCGGTCTCTGTGATACTTCGTTAGCTCACATAATTTTGAAAATTGTTTTTTATATGACTAAGGAAGTTAGTTGTTGAATTAATTAATCAGAAGTCAGAGTAACAGGGGTCGTTGGCCAAGTTCATGGGGTACAACGTGGAAAGCCAAACCTGACTCAGGTAACCGTAAATATAAACAATCCCATTTTCTTAAAAAGAGCCTCCCTGGAAAATTCCAGTTTTTTGCACGGATTATGGGATCTGTGGTCAAACCAAGGACCGTCCCTCACATCAGTTCCTATAGGAACAAGAAGATACCTTTTGACTACCCTCCCACCCATCGTGATTTTAGACCTGTGTCATTCCAGTGTCTGATCTGTGTGTGCCATTTGGAAATATGACTGACCACACTCAGTGTCCCTGTGGTTCCTGCAGGATTCTCTAAAACAGGGACTGTCTCATACGGCTGGGTTTCGTCCATGTCTCCAGAGGACGGTTTTAATAATATTAAAAATATGTACCATTTTCTTACTTCTGAGAATGAAAACAGAGTATTCCCATAACAACAACAACAACAGCCCATCCTATTCTGGAAGCCCCTGACAGATGACCAGTCCAGAGCACTCCCGCCGAGGCCATGGGAGAGAGAGGCCTGAGCTTCTGTGCTGCCCATAGTCACAGGGTCAATGTTTGCTTGCAGAATGATGTGGCTGCACTTCTGAAACCAATATCAGAAAAGATTCAGGAAATCCAGACTTTCCGAGAGAGAAACCGAGGGAGTAAAATGTTCAATCATCTCTCAGCCGTCAGCGAAAGCATCCCTGCCCTCGGCTGGATAGCTGTGGTGAGTACCGTCCGCGTGGAATGGCATCCCATTCCAAACTGGGGTGTTTGGGAGAACTTCTAGTGACCTTTGGGCTCCTTCTTCTGTCTCTTACACTGCAGGGAATTCCTCTCAGGGTAAATGCCCCAGATCTTTGTTACCTTGTTTTCGGTTCGGAGCTTTGTGTTCTGAGATGTGGAAATGTCTCACCCCTCCCCCCTTTACAGAGCAAAATGTTTGCCTCCTGACTTTCGCTTAGTATTTCCATGGCTTTTCTTCAACTTGAAGGCATGTTCTTTCTTATCCTATTTTTTTTTCCTTCTATGCTTGGGTGACGGTCCTGTCCTCTCAGTCCCCCAAACCTGGTCCTTATGTCAAGGAGATGAATGATGCCGCCACCTTTTACACTAACAGGGTCCTAAAGGACTACAAACACAGGTACGTACCTTCCTTTACTAGCCAACTTTTCAGTTGCTTGCTTGTTAGACATTTGTCCCAAAGCTTCATGTGGTTCACCCCTGATTCCTTTCAAAGGTTGAGTTTATGAGCAAAGTGGGAAGTGAGGTCTGTTATCCAGATGATGTATGTGCGTTAGAAAATCTGCCTCGGTTCTCTTGTGATGATAAACTCGCTACTTGAATCTGTGTCACCCCATACGTGTTCCCACAACAGCCGGGGAGCTCTGTGATGGGTCGTGAGGGACCCGCCCTAGAGGGTCACAACTCTTTAAGCTGCCCAAGACAGAGTTGGTGGGTGAGCAGAGAGAAGAAAGGAGAAATCGGGAAATGAAGAGTAAATGAGCAGCAGAAAAGGAGATGTGACAATTAACCAGGCCACTGGGAGGGAGACCAGCGAGTGTGTTAAGGAAAAATACAGTTGGGGTGGACAGAGAGACATCCGTAAAAAGAGCAGCGCAGATGACTCCAAACCAAGCTGGAGAACCAGCTTAAAAAGACATCACATTCTACAGTACAAATAATAGATCCTAGAGACACTTAAACTGGTGTTGGAATTGAAAGTGGGATTGAATGGAGACATGCTACAGGTGTCTCTCAACCACTCAAGGGATGGCATGGAATTTCTCCCCCTCTCATATATTATGTCATGGCTGGCCCTGTAAACAGCTAGCCAAATGTGATGTGGCTGATAGCTAGTCACTCAGGGAAGGGATGGAGCAAAAATAAAAGCAATAAAGTTCCATCCCCTGGGTACCAGGCTCAAGAGTCGAACCCCCTCTGAGCTCTTGGGTGGCGGAAGTGGAAGTGCTCCTCGGCCAGCAAATGCATGGGCTCCTGCATCTCCCTCGCTCACCCAGGCTGTTCAGTTAGAAGGAAACTTGAGGACCAGGTCACTGACCAATATTACATCTTCAAAAATTTGCATAAATGTTTCTTTTTTAGGTTATGTTTTTAATAAACACTGAGTAAATATGAAAGAATATTTGTAAAATACACGGAAGATACCATTGCAATGCAAAAAATACTCCTATACCCACCACTCAGTTTAAGAAATAGGTACCGATATTTTCTGCTGCAAAAAGCAGACACACTCAGCAATTCTAATCCTAGGTATATTTCCAAAAGAAATGAAACATGTTCACACAAAACCCTGTACACAAATGTTCATGACCGCTTTATTTATGATAGCCAAAAAATGGAAACAATCCAAATGTTAGTCAACGGCAATTGATAGATAATATGTAAATCCATACAATGGTATGTTATTCAGCCATTAAGAAAATGAAGTATTGATACAAGAGCAACATGCATGAACCTTTAAACATCCTAAGTGGAGGGAGTCAGATGCAAAAAAGACTTCACATATTGCATGATTCCATTTTTATGAAATTCCAGAACAGGCAAATCCATAGAGACAGAAAGTAGCTTAGCAATTGTCTGGGGCTTGGGAAGTTTGGGGAAAATGTGGAGTAACAGCTAATGGATATGAGATTCGTTTCTTGAGGTGACGGGATGTTGTAAAATTGACCAGTGATGGTAGCATGACTCTGTCGACCTAATCTATCGGATTATACACTTTAAGTGGGTCAACTGTATGGGATGTGAATTATATCTCAATAAAGCTATTATTAAAACAAAAAAACAAAAAAACAGCCACAGTGCTGAGCTCCCCTCACGGAGTTCAGTCACTCTGTGTTTGGGAAACAGGTGTTTGGTTGAGCCGCTGTGCCCAGTGCTACAACTCCATGCTGCATTAGGCACTGGGTGTTCCCTGTTTGTAGGAAACCCTCTCCTTGCAACAGCACCCTCCTTACCACTCTAAAATTCTCCAGTTTCGTGACTCTCCTGGCCACATAATTCAGTCAGATTTTTAGAAAACCAGCCAAAGGACTTTTTTTTTCCCCCCAATACCATTCTCCTTTCTGAAAGCACATTGCTTTTCAGTTTGCATCAGAAACAGTACAGGAAGAAATAGTCTCTCTCCACATTCATCTCCCTGTTAGAGAGCACGTGAGGACACATGGCCCGAGCTGCTGGGTCCGCTTCCGGTGGTCTTCTCTGCCCCACGCCCGGAGCTCAGGGAGGAAACTTGGCTCATCTCAGGAGAGACCTGGGTCACCGGCCTGTCGGGGTCCTTCTCAGAATTGGTTCACGGTGACTGAACCAGAACGACAATTGGCCCAGGGTCATCCAGAGCCTTAGTTACTGGATTACCATGTTCCCACCAATCTTTTTTAAATTTTATTTTAGATCCTAACTCCACTCTCTTCCACCCTCTTTTATAACAAAGTGATATGCGTCACGTGGATTGGGTGAAGTCATATTTGAACATCTGGAGCGAGCTGCAAGCATACATCAAGGAACATCATACCACAGGCCTTACTTGGAACAAAACCGTAAGTACCAAGCCCTCTGCCACCCAGGGAGAGAAAGGCCGTAAAAATATTCATTCTCAGTAGCCTAGAAACTTCACACTTTACAACTTACCTCAAGGGAAGCATGAGATAAAATAGGTATGTAGAAACTATCTATGCAAGTGTCATTTGTTATGCAGCAATCTAGAGATTGCCTATAGGGTATGCAGAAAGAAGATGGTTAAGTTGTCCATGGTTAAGAACCCAACGGAACATTCTTCAGCCGTTAAAAGTAACATATATGAGGGGCACCTGGCTAGCTCATTCTGTAGAGTCAGTAGACTCTTGATCTTGGGGTTATGAGTTTAAGCCCTGTGTTGGGTATAGAGATTACTTAAGTAAATAACTGTTTAAAACCTAACATATATGATGTCTACATGGGAAATAATTTATCAGCCAATGTGATAGAGTGCAAAAGGTTTTGAGCAGTAAGATGGCACATATTTTAAGAAACTGTGATAAAAATTAAAGGAAACGGGAAGGTTTGAAAATAGTTATAATTTTTAAGGAGACAGAATGATTAATAAAAATATCTTTTTAAATGTTTTAAATTTCGCTTTTGGTGTTCAAGATTTTTTGAATAATATTTTTGAATACTCGGGCAATTCTGGTGCTTGGAGTAGTATCTTGGTCACAAGATAAAATCTCAGCCTTTGAGATGTTGACCATGACCTCTGCCCTGCCCTCGTCTTCAGCCTGGTCTGTCCTCTCTTCCCGCCTCTCACTGCTTCCCAACACTGCCAAACTATGTGTGGAATCCTGAATACATGCAAATCAAATCAGATTGTTGTTATTTCAAAGTTTGAAGATCTCAGACGGTTTAGCCCATTCTGCCATGTCCCAA